>PVJX010026231.1:0-25758 GCA_004027295.1 Dolichotis patagonum | reverse complement strand
TAGTACTTCTGTTGGTATTGATATGAAGAATTTATGTTTCTTTGTGATTTCCTGGAATCTAATGGAACTTTTTTGAAACTTGAGGAAATTTGAAGAAGTGTTGTTCTATATACTGATTGGACAAAATTTCATTCTCCATCTTTTCTTCCAACTCCTCATCAACCTCACAGCGGACAGAGCTCCTCTACCCAATTTCAAAATCCCTGTTTATATGTACCTCAGCTTTCCTTCATATACCTCACACTTGCTTTAAATAAGAATTTAGTAAGCTTCATGTTTTGGATTATAAAATTTACAGAAATGCAGTCATGTTCATTTACTTATGTATTGTAGGTAGCTGATTTCACACAATAGACCTGGAGAGTTGTGTCAGAAAATACATGGTAGGAGAAACCAGAAATGTTTATAGTGTGACACTTCATATTAAAATAACTTCTAAGCCCTGCTTCAGAGCTATAGATTTATCCCTGAACCTATCTGGAGATTTTCTGAAAGTCACTTAGAATTTCAGAAATATTTGCATTATATTTATGATTATAGATTCCTACATATAAATAATATAAGGCTTTTTAAAAATTAATATTTATATTTTTATAATACAATTGAATTTATAGTGAAATCAAGCAAAAGCAGAGTTTCTTTATATCTGTCATCCTACTTAAATTTAATTCTTTCAGGTATTGATATCACAGACCATAATGTTGTAAGTGTTATAATTAATGATACCATATTTTTACATCTCATCTTTCAAACGCCATAGTTAATACTATGGGTAACTTTTGGTATTGTTCATTGTGTTTTTACAAATGTACAATACCAGTTAGTTGTTATTGTAATAGCATTCAGCACAGTATCACTTCCCTAAAAGTGTCCAGTGTTCTGCATAGTCATCCTTCTCCCTTCCTAACTCCTGTTCTTACTCTCTCCATGGTTTTGCTTTTTCCAGTATGTCATCATATATAGTTGGAATCATATAGAGTGGACCATTGATTTCTGGCCAGCTTCACAAATAAGCAACTTGGCTTAGGATGAAAATTTTAGATTTAACTTACAAAGTCTTGAATTATGATCTGAATGATAGTCAATTGTGCAGTTATGAACAAAGATTCACCATCCCAGAAAAGTGTATGTAAACATTATTCTGTGTCTAGATGTGCATGTTTGTGGATGTAATTTTGGCCAGAGCTTTATATAATCACTATCACTGCTATCAAATGGCCCCCCAAAAATAGAAAAGAAGATAAGGAAGGATGTGATGGTAAAGAAAGCAATTGAGATTGAAAAGAAGAAGGGAAATGTAGAGAAACAGGAGAGTGGCATTCATGTAACCAGTCTTGCTAATGTGTACAGCGTCTCAAAATGCACTGTCTTAATAATCTTACAGAGAAAAGATTCCTATAAGGAAGCTAGTGTTGCTAAAGATGTTACTCAAATTAGTAAGGCACTCTGAACAGTGTTAGACAATGTAAAAAGGCATTAGTGGGGACAAATGAAAAGGAGATGGCAGGTTTAGCCTACATGAGTCTATAATTTGTGAAAGAGCTAGGGCTATAAAAGCAGATCTCATATTCCATCAATAAGTGATAATGGTAAAACATTTTGTGCCAATAAAGGATGGTCTCATAATTTTACAGCAAGAACTGAGGTTCATAGTATAACTAGGCATGGCAAAGCAGTCAGTGCTTACAAAAAGGCTGCAGAAAATTATGTACACCACTTTGAAATGATGACACTTATAAAAGACTTCTCTCATCAAGTTTTCAACTGTGATTAAACTGGCCTTTTCTAGAAGAAAATGCTCAGGTGAACACACATTACCCAGGAAGAGAAGAAAATGCTAGGCCTTTCCATAGTAGTTTTATCAGTTTACACTCTTCCCGGCAATGAAGAAGGTTTCCTTTTTCTCCCTAAAGCCTCTCCAGCATTTGTTATTTGTTGACTTGATGACTCCTCTTCTTCCTGGTTGAGATGGAATCTTGATGTTGTTTCAGTTTGTACTTCTTGATTGGTCAGTGATGTTAAACATTTTTTCATGCATTTATTGGTTGTGTGTACTTTATCTCAGAAGTGGCTATTCATTTCAGATGCACACTTTTTTGTTGTATCTTTAAATTTTGGGAGTTTAATTTTTTTAGTTCTTTATCTATTCTAGACATTAGCACTTTGAGGAATAACTGTAGGTTGTCCTTTCGCTTTGTGACTTCCTTTACTGTACAAAAGCTTGGTAGGACTTCTAAGAAGGATAATATTAAATTAGCAATAGCTGTCATAATGTTTTCTTCAAAACAGCTGTTCATATCATCACGTATGATATAGTCAAACAAAACAGGATAACATTCCTATAGCTCTTAAAGAAAAAGAATTATTTGGGTATGTCAAATAGTAGTCTTTTGTCAGACTTGACTTTTGCAAATGTTTTCTCCCAGCCTACAAAGACAATGTTTTTTAAAAAGAGCTTTGTTTAATTTCCATTATTTTAAGCCAAATAATTAATCTACCATAAATAGTAAAGTATGACTATACATAAACAAAGAGCTTATAATAAGTTTTTACAATTTTTATAACAGTAACATACATGTACTATAGGAAATTGGAAGTGAAAACACACAAATATCATTATTAAATTTTGGTTACATATACTTCTAATTAGATATATAAAGATAAGGGGCCTATAAGTATAAATAAAAATATTGATCTCAAAATATAGAAGCATTTTAGTATATTTAAAATTATTAATAATACAAAGTGAATATTTATTGAAATGCTCCATAATACTCTATAATATTTAAAGTGAAGTAATAATATTCTCCCTTATATGTATTATTTTATCTAATTCCAGAGACTATAGATATTGATTCTTACATTTTAATTTTCAGAATAATGCATTGAAAAACAGTCTTGCCACACATTTGTTTCTGTTTCTGTTTTTTAATGTTTGGTTGTTTTTTATTTCAGTATTTAAAGAACAGAATTTAATTAGTGGTGACTAAAGAAGATTCATTTTATTTTGCATATTTTTATTATTGCACATTAGTTAAATGGATTAGCAGTGTTATTTTAGCAGATTTGTACATGCACACATCCTACTTTAATCATCAAGCATTTTCAAGACTCCATTGCTCTGCTCTCCCCACTCTCTTAACATTTTGGCCTGGTTTAATGGATATATATTTATTATACCTTTCTCCCCTATTATACATCCATGTCCCCCCCCCTTTCCACTATATTCCCTTCCTGTTGTCTAATATAGTCTCTCTTACTTTTTTTGCCATCCTAGAGTCCACAAATAAGAATATGTGATGATTTTGAGTCTGCTTTGTTTCACTTAATGTGATGGTCTCAAGATCCCTCCTTTTTCTGCAAATGGTGGAATTTTGTTCTTCTTTATTACCAAATAATACTCCATCGTGTATACATACCACATTTCTTTATCCACTTATATGTTGATAGGCCCCTAGGCTGGTTTTGTACCTTGCTATTGTGAGTTGTACCACAATACACATGGGCATCTGCATATTCCTACAGAACGCTGACTTGAAGTCATTTGGGTATATACCAAAGTCCAAACCAAAACAAGGTATATGTAGGACAGAGAATAATTCTAATTTTAGTCTTTTGAGGAACCTCCATTCTGATTTCCAATGTGGCTGTACTAATTTATATCCTCAATATCAGGTAAAAATTTTCTTTTTCCTGTACCCTTGTCAGGACTTACTTGTTTTTTGTTTGTTTGCTCTGCTTTGCTTTTGTTTTTTGTTTGTTTGTTTGTTTATACTCAAGATATAGCCATTCTGACTGGGGTGAGATGGAATCTTCATGTAGTTTTGTTTGCATTTCCCAAACCGCTAAAATTGTTGTACTTTTTAAAAATATATTTGCTGTTCATTTGTACTTCTTTTGAGAAGAGTCTTTTCAATTCATTTTGTCATTTATTGATTGAGTTTTTGACATTTGGTGTTAAGTTTTTTGAGTTATTTATATGATGTAGATAATAATTCCTTTATCAGAACAGTATTTGGCAATTCTTTTTTCCTATTCTATAGGCTGTCTTTTCATTCTGTTTTTGTTTCTCTTGCTGTGCAAGAAATTTTTAATTTGATGTAATCCCATTTACTGATTCCATGCCTGTTCCTATGGCTTCAAGTGTTTCCTTTAAGTTTTCTTTTAGCAGTTTAAAAGTTTATGATTTTATGCTTAGGTCTCTGATCCATTTAAAAATGATTTTTCAATGGTGAAAGACAGTGATCTACTTCTGTCTCTCACAGGTAGGATCGAGCCTTTTCCCAAGACCATTTGTTTAAAAGGTTGTCCTTTCTCCAATGTATACATTTGGTTCCTTAAACAGAATTAGATGACTGTAGTTGTGTGAGTTTCTGTATTGTATTCTATTGGTTCACATGTCTATTTTTCTACTATTACATATTTTGTTGTTATATGACTTTGTAGAATAATTGGAAATTTAGTATTCTGATGCTTGCAGACTTTTTTTTTTTGCTTGGGATTGCTTCAGTTTTTCTAGATCTTTTGTGTATCCACATGAGATTTAGGATTATTTATTTCTAATTGTGTAAAAGATATCATTGGTATATTGATAGGTATTGTATTCTGCTTGTAGATCAATGTTGGTAAAACAGTTATATTAACAATACAAATTCTGAAAATCCATGAACATGGAAAGTCATTTCATCTTCTGATGTCTTCTTTAATTTCTTTTTTAGTGTTTTGCAATTTTCTTTGTAGAGGTCATTCATATCCTTAGTTGAATTGATCCCTAGTTATTTTTCCACCATTTACATTAGTATATATTTATGATACATAACAAATACATATTTTTGGGGAATTGCTACATGTACATATCATATCTTTATTCTTTTTATTATTGAGGCAATGTTAATGGAATTTTCCTCATTTATTTCTAACTCAGTACCTTACTGTTATTTAGAAAAGCTATTGAAGTTATTGTTGATTTTGTATCTTACTACTGTGTAGAATTTATTAGCTCTAAACATCTCTTGGTGAAGTATTTAGTTTCTTCTAAGTACAAGATCATATCATTTGGAAACAAATAATGTTACTTCTTCTTTTCTTGTTGGTATCCCTTTTATTTCTTTTGCTTGTCCAATTGCACTAGCTAAAATTTAACTACTGTATTAAATAATAGTGGTGAGACTCAACATCCTTGTCTAGTTCCTGATTTTAGAAAAAAACTCCTCATGTTTTCCCCATTAAAAACGATATGGACATTGCAGAATAGTAGTTCCATACCTGATTTTCAAGTACCTGATTTCTTTAGGTATCAGATTTCTTTCATATCTGAGGTAATGTTGAATTTTGTTGGAGGTTTTTCTCAGTGTCAATAGAAAAAAATCACGTAATTTTTATTCTTGTTTCTAGTTAAGTGGTAAATTATGTATATTGATTTACATATTTTGACCCACCTTTGTAGGTTGAAGTCAACATGATCATGGTATGTGATCATTTTGATATGCTGTTGAATTTGATCTGGAGTGTTTTCTTATGGATCTTTACACTTATGTTTATCTAGGATATTTGTCTATTGTTTTCACTTTTTTGTTTCGTCTTTCTGTAGGTTTTATATCAAGGTGGTGCTGGCCTTGTGAAATGAGTTTGGAGGTGTTTCCTCCTTTTCTATTTCATGGACTTATTCAAGAAATATTAATGCTAATTCCCAGTGCTCTTGGGCTTTTGTTCAGAGACTTCTTATTGTTGCTTCAATCCCATTACTTATTATCTTTTAGGTTTTATATATTTTGTTTAAGTTTTACTATGTTATAGGTCTAGAAATTTATTCATTTTTAAATTTCTCTTATTTATTATAAAATAAGTTTTTAAAATATACCTTATAATTCTGTGTATTTCAGTGGAATCTCTTGTAACATCCCTTTCTTTTATTCTAATTTTATTCACTTGGGTCCTTTCTCCTTTGGCTATTAAGGCTAAAGGTTGTGTTTATTTCTTTACCATAATTTTCTAAAAGTGAAATGTTTGTACTGAAACATACAAAAAGTTTTCAAACTCTCAATATGTATTTCTAAAATATCCTGCTGAAAATATATTTTCTTTCTAATTATTAATACTCTTGGGAAACCATTATGTCCTTGTTATAAATTTCACAAACATTTCACTTAATAAAGCACAGTAACTCATCCCAAAAGCAAACCTTTTTATACACAAAGTGATGCTAAATAGCTTGATCTATGCACAATCACTAAACTTGATTTTAGATTTATTTGGTTATTAAATACTGGATATATTTTTAGAAGATAAAGTCCTCAGAATATAATAGCTTACATTAAAAACCAGGAAACGAAGAAAAAAAAGAAAACCTTTATGACTTCTAATCTGAAAGAAGTTCTAGAAGATAGAAGATGTTTTCAAAATAGTCAATATTGTTAAAACTAAGGGCAAAATCTTTTTCAAATGGAAATATAACTCTCATGTGGCACTTCTGCTCTGTAATGCACCTATGCTGAATACAATGAAAGAAGTCATATTATTCTTGTTTCCAAATGATATGATCATGTAATTTTCTATCAGTTGAAATTCACATTTACAGTATATACACAGTAAATACTAAATTCACTTTCTTTAAATATTTATATTTCATTCTTTTTTGCAAGATAGGCAATACCACTCTCAGCCTTCTTTGAAATGCATCCTGATAGCATGATCTTATCAGTCAAGACTTGTGGTCAGCTTTTCTTTGGACCATTCACTTAATTTAGATAAACTTCAACTTCTCCATTCTAAAACAGGTGCAAACTACCTACATAAAACAAAATATGCAAAGCATCTGGTAGCTGACCTCATTATGTTTGTAGTAATTTTTAGTTCTTCAAAGCAAAGCAGATATGTCTTAGGGAATATGCATATTCAGGTATATTCACAAGGGAAATAAATGGTATTAAATAGAAGCAAAGTCTAGCCTGTGTTCCTCTTATAAAACTTCAGTTTTGTTCAGCACCATCAATTCCTAGCCTGGCTGGGCAGCTAGTGGGAAAATATATTACTGTGGGTGTAATACTGCAATGAGAATATAGCCCAGGCTTCTCAGTAATAACAATGAAAATGAACAGAAAAGCAAGGAGCCATGGCTAAGCATTATATTTTGGCACTGAATGTCAAGGTAAGTTTTGGATATTCTGATTTTTGTCTAAAAGATTTTGTCCAAGATTAGATGCCATTGTAATGCCACCAGATAAATAATGCTTATATTGCAGTTCCTCAGCTGAGTGACGGTTGCCGACTAGAAATTGAGTGAACAGTTTAATGGTAGTTCAAATAGTAGCAAATAGTTGTTTGCCAGTTTACAGTCACTTATTCTCATTCGCTCTCTGTCATTTTCTGAGCTATGCTGCAGTTAAGAAAGCTGTCATACAAAATGAAAGTGGCTTTTTCAAGCAGAAAACGAATGTACTCTGGCTGGCAGACTGGCATTTAATCATTCAGTCTCTTAGCTTCATTACTCTGTTGCTAGCATAAAACATCCTGTATTGTTTACGGGGCGGAGATAGACTTGGGACACCTGGCCCTGGGGTCATTATCTTTTGCCAACCTCCAACAAGTAGGTACAACTGAGGTCTTTGTTATCAGTGTGAAAATGATCTTTCTTGTTGTAACACCTAGGTTATCAGCAGTGTCAGCAGTAGCATGCTGCTGGGGTGATGGCTTAGATTCACACCTCCTGGTTTGGAAGTGAAAGTGGAAAGCAGCTCTCACCCCTTAGCTTGGTGTTACCCTTAGTGGCTCAAGGATGAGAAGCTATCTAAAATACAAGTGCCCTGTGCTCCTGCAGTCCTTTATGATTTCTCACATAATTATCTAAACTGGTTAATAAATACACAATCTAGTGTCTTTTAGTAAGAATGAACATAATGATTATTTCCTTTACCTCTAGCAAACCTGGGGCTTTGAAAATAATTTATGTACACCCAATGCCCCTCCCACAGCTTGTGGCTGCCCGTGTTAGTGGGTTGGTGTCTTTGAGGAAAAGAGGAACATTGTTGATAAATTCATCCACACTGAGCATGGGCAAATTGCTTATGCCAATGGGTGAGCTTTTTTGCTCTGGGGCACCAGCCCGAGGTGTTTCAGAATCAAATAATATTGTTAATAAAAATTCAGAAATAGGAAATTTTTCTTAGGACTCCAGAGGTATTCTCCACTGAAAGGATAAAGTGGAGATGCCTTATTGCGGGAGAAGGAATATATTTTTCTTGCTCCTGATTGTTTATATAATGCACCAGGTGGGATGTTTCATGCTGATATGACAATTCCAATTCCTTTGAATGAATGCAACATTTTGATGAATATGGTTAATAAAAGAAAAATTCAAATTTTGTGCTTGTTTCCATGTATTGTGCATATGTACACTCACAGTTTTCACATGTATATGCCTTTTAGAATGATTCCTTGGAATACAATGATTATTTGATATATTCAATTGCTTCATGTATAAGGACTATCAGTTAAAAACTATCAATATCATACTAAATTTGGTTAATGGAAGGCATTAAAAATCTGCTCTTCTGTCACCTGCACTAAAGCATTCAAATTCTTTTCTTCCAGGCACATATTCTCTCAGCAAATTCCATGAGATCCACTTACTGTAGACCACAGACTGATGAAAGACCTCATTCTCTCTCCTATGTTTGACATTTGGAGGTTTCTTTACAGAAAGCCAATGATATAATTATCAGAACTGTGGTAAGCAGTTTCCATCCAACCTCGTAAGTCATTCCAGATAATTACTAGGTGTCCTTTATCTTGGAAAATATAAATTAATATTTAAAACACCAGATACATTAGTAAGGATGGTTACCAAATGCAAAAAGGGAAAAGTCTAAACTCTTAATGTGGAGGAGTGGAAGAAAGCATAAGATCATAAAACGTATTGCCGCAAAAACTTCGTGAGAAGGTATTACTGATCTACATTATTTTCATCTCTATATAGAGTATTGAGGTAGACTCAGCATCTAGCACTGGCTTAAAATCCTTTTTAAGTAAAGTGTATTATAAATAAATAAATTGTGTCTGCTTTTAGGCCCGGTGATCCTTTCATTTTTTTCCAAATGAACTTTATAAACTCTTCAAAGCCCAATTAAAATATCTATCAGATGTATTAAAAGTCAAACTCTTCTAGAAAAATCTGTACTGAAAAAATAAACTATATTTCTCCCTTGCAGGAAAGATCAGTATTAATCAATGGCAAGTTTGCAAGTGAATTGTATTTCCACTGAAATTCAGCACCCTACTGAGCTTTTCTGAGACATAGGAAATAAGAGAAATACCAAGACTGTTTTTATGATAGAATGTGAAGAAAAATGTTATCTTATTCACTGGTTCCCAAAACTCATCTTCAAGAGCTAAAGTTAAAACCATCACATATTATCAGGAATTGATAATAGGTTATTTGCTTTCAGTAAGAAATAGAAACAGAAAGGCCAGGGGAAAAATAAGCTAACAGCAGTTAAAATGAGGTATTTGTGTTATTAAAGTGTCAGCCAAAAACTTACACTCATGCAACACTTTGTAAATCACTTGGTATCCCTACATGTCAGGCCCATCCTTTCTGTAATAGTTGCATCTTTCTGTTTCTCATCAAACAGCCATGTGAGGGTCCTTGTTATTAGATCCGGTTTTATTTCCACCCCTTGTGGAAAATTGTTTAATTCTATTGTCAGAGCCGACAGTGCTTGGAACGTTTTAATCTTGTAAAACGTTCCTCTCAGTTGCACAGGGGAGTCTGTTTTTGAGCTTCTGATATTATCGTGAATGATAAAGTCTCCACATGCACATCTTTTCTCAATTTATTTTATTAACATACCTAACATCTTAGATAATTTTAACTTACAGTCATATATCACGTACCTCTTAACAGGTAGCAAGTGCTTTCTAAAGTTATCCCTGTAAACATACCCATTTTACTCTTGGTATGAAATAGCCTGCTGTGTGAACAATGATGGTAGCACGGACTGGATGAGCTGTGGACACACACTATCATGCTGCCAAGTACAATGTTAAGGAGAGAGATGAGTAGTCCATATGAAAACCACCCATAAAAGAGAAAAGGGAAAAGGTGGGAGGTATTTAGGGGATGGGATTAGTGAGAAGAGATGACGTAGCAGAAAGGAATAAAGTTCTGGGTTGGTCATGAGGAAGGGTGCCAGTGTCAGTTTCTTGCAAATCATTCAACCATTCACAGCATTACCAAGACTGTTTTTATAATAGAATGTGAAGAAAAATGTTATCTTATTCACTGGTTCCCAAAACTCATCTTCAAGAGCTAAAGTTAAAACTATCACATATTATCAGGAATTGATAATAGGTTAAGGAAAATATTGTGCATTCCATTCATTCATCCATACATTAGTTTACATGTTTCTACCTATATTGCCTATCCACTTGATTTCTAATAATCTGAGAACACAAAAAGAAGTAAAGCATAGCCTTTGCTTTTGGAACTCCCACACTTTCAGTGAGTAGTAGACAGGTGCCCTTGTTTTTGATTCAGCAGGAGATACATCAGGAGGGCAATGTGTGGAAATTACTACTATAGCCCTGACAATGAATACACTATCTCTTCTGGGGAGGAGAAAGAGAGCAAAGAGATGACAAGAGAAAAGCAGAAGAGAAAGCTGTACAGAACAGCTTCACAGGAGACGACAGTTAAGCACAGCCTTGGGGGAATAAGAACCTTTAGAAGCAAAAATCAAATAAATAAAAATAAAAATATAAAAGCATCATATCAGAAAGAGGAAGCACAAAGTGAGTGTGTTCTAAGTGATCTTTCCTTGTCTTCTGGTGCCTCAGGAACCCCTGTCCTGAGTGTCCTAATGCTACCAGGTTCTTGGCCTTCAATACCATCCAATACATGGCAGCCTTTCTGTAGACCAATTTCCATCTCTGTGCCTTGGATCCCAATCACTGACAAATAGCAAAGAATTTGAAACTCTTACACTGTATTTTGCAATAGATTCGGATTCAGTGAGGTACAAACCATTGATCTAGAAAACCTAGGATGGATAAATTTCTGCTTATGTTGTTGGTTTCTCTTCTCTGAAAAATGTTTCCCAAAACTGCTAACCAAAGGGGAAGGGAAGTTTTATTCTTCATGCAATATGAATTCAGGCCAATTAAGGATGGGGAGACTAGAGGGGTTAAAGGTATAGTGAGAAACATGTTCAATCAGGAAATATACAGGTTTTTCAGGAAATTAAAAAGAAAATTGAGTAGCCATGTTGAGTAATCATCAACAAGAAGCACCACATTGTAAGTCTTCTCAGGGTCCTTCTAAGAGACTTGTCTTGGGGAACTATGGTTTTCCCTACCAAAGGCAAAAGCTAAGCTTTGTCCTGTGCTCTGGGAATTGCTTCCTACTTTTCTATCACTGCTGTTGATGTTAATAAGTTCAGGCACATTTTACATTTTCTGCCCTGAGCGAGTGTGGAGATCTGTCCAACGTCCTGATTTGATTCTCTAGCAATTAAAAAAAAATGAAAAGCTTCCGCTTTCAGTAGTTCTCCTGAGAGAACACTGCTCACACACATTCTAAGATGTAATTGGCATTATAATTCTGCAGTAACTTTTTTGTCAGCAGATATCACTTTACTGATATTGATAATATATTATGAATATTGAACTGACGTTTTTGAAAATGCTGAATGCTTGCATTGATGCCCAAGTACTCCAAGTTATTGGAATTAGTGCTTTTAGCTAGAAACATTAATTTTTTATATAATGAAAGGTACATAATTGTTATTTGTCCCATGATGCCTTCTGTTGAACACAATAGTGTTTTCATTTACCTAAGGCTTCATTGCTTTTTCTTCTGCATCATGCATTTTATTGATTTCTCTTGTTACTATTATTTCCTTCAATAGGCCATTTTAAAATAACATGGATTTTATTTCTCAATTATTTTTGGCTTTGCCTTTGTTTCTTTGTTTGGCTTTGTTCCCAAGAGTTGAATGTGGACTGTACTGCAGGTTTGTCACTGTTTTTCCGTGTGTGTGTGTGTGTGTGTGTGTGTCTTGTGTATGCTGTTCCTTCTTACTTATCTTCTCCATGATATTGTATCTCAAGACTTTTCAAGGGGGGGAGCAATAAATTGCCCTCTTTCTCATTTTGAGTATAAGACTGATAAAATAATAAAATGGAGATAAAAAGATCAGCCTTTGCTGCTGGAAAATCCCTTTGTAGAGTGTGGTTTCTGGTTGTTAACACTCCCTCCTTGAAGGAGGCCAGTGTAGGCACACAGTCACAGACAGCCCTGGATCACTGTCAGCCTAGCTGACACATGTAGATGCTCCCTGCTTTGGAAAGCTGAGTGTCTGTGTGTCCTCTGGACATGCTGATTCTGAAAAAGAAATAGGAAGGGTAGAGCTGGATATGTTTCAGCTCGAACGTTTCCTAGGTTGTTACTGTTTCAAAACTCATAGCTGAGGTACAATTCTGCCTGTCCCAAATTGAGCACTACTTGTAAACAACCACTAGGGGAGACCTTTGGGAGAAGAAAGAAGCTAAAGAGAACCATGAGGACAAGGGGAACTTCCATTTCAGGAATAAGACTGTGCATGAGTTAATGATGAAGGAGCTCAAGGAACACTCTCTCTCTCTCTCTCTCTCTCTCTCTCTCTCTCTCTCCCTCCCTCTCCCTCTCTCCCTCTCCCTCTTCCTCTCTCTCTCCACCCAGCCTCATATCTGATATTTGAGTAATCTATGTGGGGTCACAAGATGGCTCCTCAGAATATGTCAGCATTCATGGCTTGAAAGTCTGCTAATAAAAGAAGTTCAACATTTTCACTGTTATCAGTTCACAGTATCAATTACTACCATGGTCTAAGAAACCAGAAGGAAAATCCTTGTTGATTTGGAACTGAAACGAACAATGTGGTCATTGAAAACAGAAAGTAAGATTAACTATATTGCTCAATTAAATTCATCTTTGATTATCATATCAGGGATAGGAACTGAATTTTGTGATACTTTGTCACTTATATTTTATCTTAATTTCTATAGAGATGATATGTCTCAGATTAATGGATTTAACAGTCAAAAGCACAACCTCATTTAGATGAGGCATGGAATTTCATAATTTGATCAATACTAATTTCTTGTCTTTCGCAAACCCTGGTCTTCAGTATGTATAAAGGGAACCTTAAGGGAGAAAAAGGTTACAATTTAGAAATGAGAATGTAGAAAGTTCATGGGACTCCTGGGATATAAGAAACTCTGGACATAAAATAGGGGCTTACCAAGGGGCATCAAATATCTTCCTTTATGTTTTTATGTACACTTGGGCACATGTCTAATTCTTCCTACTTGATACCCTCTATGTGTCTCACTCTCATTTCTTCATTTTGTCTCAACTGAGAAAGAAGTATGACCTTACATGATAAAGATTGTGTTTGCACATTCAAATTGTTTCGGTCTTGTCAAAAATGGTGTAATTAACGTTGCACACTCTGGAGCCACCTCCCAATCCTCCATACTCAGCACTGGGACCAGGAAGGCTATTTTATATCTTGGAACCTCATTTTCCTCATATTTCAAAATGGTTAATGATAGTAACTCCCTCATCATGACTAAATGAAAAAAGACACAAAAGAGTTGTGGTCCAAGATCTAGGACAATATAGGAAAATGCTTTCAAAATAATAGTAATACAAAGATTTAAAGGCTGATTAGTAAGGAAACCAGGATGAAAGTTCTGACAAGCTACAAAGACATATTTACATATATACACACAAATGTGTTAATATTATTTTTGAAACCCTGAAATTATAGTACAAGATTTAGAAGATTCATATTTTACCATGTCTCCTTCAAACTTAAAATCACAGAAAATTTTTAAAAAGTTGAATTTCCCATTTTCTGTCTCCTGAGCTATCGAATAGTTTGGAGTGAATTCTTTTGAACACAATTTGTATGTTCCTTGTATGTTATCAAGGAACCATTCAGAGTAATTCTGATAATGTTCCACATACTTCTTTCTGAATTTTTTTTCAAAATTTTATTTTTAGTAGCACATGTTTACATAATTTTATTTTTAGTAGTGCATGTTTACATTCATCAAAGGGAGTTGGCACATGTATATAACACATCCCAGTTCTTCTAGGTGCTTTCCCCTTGCAGCCTTCAGCCTCCTTCCATTTCTTGGTCTCCTTATTTTCTTAAGTAAATGGCTTTACCAAAATATCATAGAGCTGACCAGTCTTCCCCCTAAGGACATGAGAGTGATAAGAGAGGTGGGGAGAGGAAAGGTGGGGGACTGGGAATGACTACAAATTGTTATGGAATTCCTTTCTCAGCAATGCAAATGTAATGCTCTTTTCATTAAAAAAATTTCTTGATGAAATCCATCTGCATTTATAAATGGGGTTTTAACCCACTAAATTTCATACTTGACTAGTATTATTTTGTATTGTTTCCACAGTTCATCAGCAATAATATCAACTACATTGAAATTGGTTCCAATTTTTGTTTATGTAAATGCTGCTGAGACCACTCTTGATTACATCCCCTGTGGACAGAAAGTTGTCACAGCAGTTTTCATTTCTACTAGAAGTTTATAGAGTTGCTACATTTTTAAGATTTGTAAAGCTGATGAATATAATTTTACACATAATTTTGTTTGAGCTTATAATTCTTTGCTAAGTAACAGAGTTATCACTTTCATTTGCTTATAATAACTTCTATATGATAATGATGCCTACTTTTGACAATTTTTCAACTTTATGTTGTGTTCTTCATTTATAGTTTTAGTCTGATTATTAGATTTGAGCTTATAATATAACATCTTTCAACTGTATAGTATTTTCTCGTAACATATGAGTGTTAAGTTTTATAACAGTGGGTATTTTCATCCTTTTCATTATCATATTTTAATTTTGTATTTAAAGTTCCTACTTGGGTATGATGACACATTTCTGCAATCCCAAAACTTGAGTGCCTAAGGCAATAAGATGACCACAAGTTTAAGGCTAGTATGGGACACATAGTGAGTTCAAGGTAAGTTGAACTACATAGCACAAACCTGTATCCAAAAGAATAAGAAAGAAAAAGAAAGAAAGAATAAAAAAAGTATTTTATAACAATATTCTATTGTTTTCTAATTATTTAAACAGTTTCTTTATAACATTTAGGTCTTTTGCCTCATTTGGAACCTATGGACAATACAATGTGAGAATTTAGTTTTGATGGTTCAATTGCTTTTTGTGAACAATTTGCCTAGCTTAATTTATTGCCTAATGTCTGGTCATACAAAAAAAAATCTTGTGGTGCAACAATTTGGTGTTATCATTGATTTGTTATTCTATTCTGTTATTCTCCTTTTTAAGCTTGTGTGAACATCAAACTTTGACAAGCATTTTTGCAGGTGTGTAAACCATCATTAATAAGCACATTTTAACAACTCTTAATGGCTGAATATGTACTATATGCATAATTTCATGCTTTTTGCTTAAGCCTACACCTATTATTGTATTAAATCTTCATAACAAATGGGTTGTTATGAAGATCTTCTCAATGAGGAAATTTTGGAGTGTAAAGAAGTACAATTTGGCCAAGTTTAGATAGCGTAGATGTGCGAAAACTGAGAATCAACTGTACATGGGAATCACCAATGCAGAGTCTCCAAAGGAATAATGATCAAAACCCACCATATACAAATTAGATCTAGGCAAACTGAAGTGTGTGCTCATTATTTTAATTGAAAATTTTGAGATAATTATAGAGATAATACCACTGCTAAAATCCCTCTGGATTCTATTATGCTTCCCAGGTTAAAAATAAATTTCATCCTGTATACATGTTTCATTGATATCTTGGTCATTCTTCCAGCCACTGGGGCACAATATGTGACACCCACAAGTTAAGGAGGAGTTCTTTAATTTTGTTCAACTTCTTAGTCCACAGTTGGCTGACTCTGAGGCAGGACAGCACAGAAGGGGGACATAGTGACCAACAACTGCTCACCTCCTATCAGACAGGAAGCAAAGAATGAAATGTGGAGGCAGGGAGGGAGATATACTGTTGCCGGTCATCTACCAGTGGACTTCCTCTTTCAACCATGCTCTACCTCAAAGCGGAAAGCCACTTCAGAGCCATCATAAACCAATCACCTTCCAGAGCTTTACCTCTGAGCTCAGGAGGCTTTGGGGGAACATTAGATATAAACCACTTCTATTAAAGATAAAGCTAAGCTAAAAATGGAATGTCACTTGCCCCAAGTCTCATCCAGTTTTCTGACATAACAGAAACTACCACCCAAGTACTTTGATTCATATATCAGTGGTCACTTCATAAGATCACACATTTCCTCAGAGTTATTTACATAGAATGATGACTGGGGAAAAAATCCTCAGTAAGTCTAAATACCATGTCACAAGTCTAAAAACCATGTTACAAAGTCTCATTATATCAAGATTGAAATCAGGACAAAGAAGAGGAAAGCTGACCAGGACCATCTGTCTCTATGAATGTTGACCCCAGTATCATTTATTTGATATAAATTTAAGGGCCCAACAGTCTAACATTTCCCACAAATAAATTACTCATATTTAATAATTTTTTCTCTTCTCTTTTGACAATGAAATTTACTGTATTTACTTGTTAGAAATAAAGTTGGAGAAACAACCTTGCAGAATTATCAGTTTGACTTGTGTTTAATCAAAATATCAAAGGTGGATTATACTTTTTTCAAAGGTGAAGTGTTGATATAAGAGATAATAGATTCTTAATGAGACAGAGAGAGAGAGAGAGAGAGATGGAGAGACAGGGAGACAGGGAGAGAATGAATCTGGCAGCACAAAAGACAGATTTTTGTTGATACTTGAATATTTTCTAGGTTCACATAAAGATAAAGAAAAATTAGGGATACAGAGGCAAGGACTAAAGTTGTATCCTTGGTAGAAATTCTTGGGAGAAGGTGGGGAGAAACTTACTAACTAGGGGGAGACACTAAACCTGAATTTTCTTTATCCTTTTTAAATGGAAAGTTTTCAATATATTCCCCACTATAAAAGAATAATAAAATGAACACCTATATGTCAGTTTTGGTTCAATAATATTGTCATTGTTCATTTCATTTCTTTGTCAACCTTGACATACAGATTTGAATACTTTCTTTCCTATAGGCCCAGAGACTCTTCCCATGTGAAATTCATCACTGCAGAAATATGAGGCCTGCTCTTTGCTTTATGCACAAATCACAGAATAGTTGTAAGGGACAGGAGTCTAGTTAGATTATCTTTGACTTTTCCTCATTTTGTTTTCAAACAATCAAATCATTTATATATTATGCTTTGGCAGACAAAAAAATTTTGTGATGAATATGAACTTCTTTCTTTAAATGTCTGTTAAGCAAAATTGTTCACATAGCAGTTTCTGACTACCAAAAAGTAGTGCACTTTTGGAAGCATATTTGTATAGCATTGTTTGTGTGTTTTGAATATTTTATTGCTTTCTGTCTTCATTATTTTACAAAACAAACAGAAGATGAAAATGCTGATACAAGAAGTGTAGATCTCACAGATCTAACAGAGTTTAGAAAAAGAAGGAAATCACTATGAGTGCCAAACATGATAAATCAACAAGGCACTCATGGAGCTTATTCTAGTCAAGTGTTTGTTCAGTTGTGAATAAGAGGATAACAAACAAGAATACATTTGAAATTCTAGAAATAAATCATTGAAATCTGTGTAAAAAGAAAAATATAAGTGGGGATAGTTTAGCACTCTGTGCTTGATAGGCTACACCCACCCTTTATAATATATGTTTGTTGCTTAGCTTTTATAAATACTTTGATGCACATTATTAAAAATGAATATGCGTGTATAAAATTAAAATATTTTCCATATGGCTCTTATGAGTCAGAAGTGATTTATTCCATAATCACAAATATGCTTTCTAATTGCTAGGATATGGGTAATTTAACAAATCTTTGTGACCTGAGAAATTACATACTCCCATGTTGCTCACACACATGGGCCTTTGAACCATCTAGTCCAATTTTACACTAATAATGTATTGAAAAAAGTGTATCACTGGCAGGAATGATATAAATTTTAACAGTGATGAGATGACCCTTCAGAATCCTTATTTTTGCTTTAATCCATTATGAATGCTTCACTTATCACAGCCACACTTTCATAAACTCTTTCATCCAAGGAAATTCTGTATCTCATCACCCCACATGCTTCACCTTAGAGAATGAAAGAATAATTCCCATCTTTGAGAAGTTTGCTTTATTTCCTCCACTTAAAACTTTAGCAAAACATATGACATTAAAAATATGTTCAGTGTCTCTCAAGCTAGTTTCTCTTAACATTAACAAATTTATACTAATGTATCACCCATTCATTCATCAATTGATTTGCTTATTCAATAGGTATTGAGCACTTATTGTGTGCCATTACCTTGTTCAATAGAATGATAACCTAAAGCATTGTTTCCTGCCTTTCAGTGTCACGCTATCTTCATATAAACCATAAATTTTACTGTCATGCAAAATAATGCAGGTAATACAAGTTAGGGAAATATACTATTTGATGTGTAGGATAAAAATAATTCTGACTAGTGTCAGAGTGAAATTCATAGAATGTGGTATTTAAACTGACACTTAATAATACATTTTTAAGTAAGCCAGGTGAAAGAGGATTCCTTTCCTAGTTTCTATGAAAGTAAGGGTTTAGAAAGATTGTTCAGCTCAGCCTCAAAAAGTCTTAAAACATACTTTTGATATATTGCTTAACTAGGGATAAAGTAAGGAAATATCATAACAGCAAGATACAAGAGAAGTGTGAATCCACGAAAGAAAATAAAGCTGAAATAGATATAATTGCATGATCAATAATGGCTTAGAAATAAAATGTCTGAGGAGGTCTAGAGTGACATGAAGTAGAGGGCACACAAGCTTGGGAGTTGGCAAGGTACATGAGTATATTTAAGGTAGAAAAGAAAAAAAAAGAAGAAAAAAATTCCTTAAGAAAATAGTTTGCTTAAACACCAACACATTCAGTATTTAAATGAGAAAAAAACTATAAAGAAATATATTTGTGTTTTGCTTTTGATTTTATGCAAGGTAAATGAAATAGGAAAGATTCTTGTGAGAATTCCCAACTGCAAACATACTTGCAAGCAGGCTTAGAGCTAGTGTTCATACTTTCTGAACAGTCCTCCAAACTACAAGTCATGAATTTAGTTTAAAGAAATTCTGGGCTAGTAGGGTTCCAAGGTGAGTGGATTGGACCTGCCTGGAGGAATAAAAGTTCATCTAAGTCTTTTACATCTATATGTATCTAACTTTGTCCATATATCTGTCCTTGTTGTCTATCAAGTTAGTAGGAGAAGTAAGACAAGAAGTAATCACTTAATTAGTATACTGAAAAAGAGAAAAAATAAATTAAAGGTAAATCTAATGAAATCATCAAAATGGTTAACAAATCCTTCAAAATATGTGAAAAGGAGTTAGCAAGGAAAAGTTATAAAGCAAGAAATATAGGCAATGCACAATATTTAAAAAGAAATATACTAAATATGAATATTTTTAGAGTTGATATAGTGTAATACTGTATAATTCTAATGCATCTTATACAGGACAAATAAAATTTAATTTCCAAGTAGCTAAAGAATGAAAAACATTAATGTATTTGCAGAATGCAAAAGACTAGTGTATTTTAGCCAGCTCTGATTGCTATAAAAATGCTATACACTGGGTGGTCTACAAATCAGAAAATAGTTTTGTGTTATTTTTTAGTTTTTGAGGGTGAAAATTCTAAGATGCATATCATCAGCAGAGTTGATGTGTGGTCAAGGAACGCTTCCTAATTCATAGACAATGCCTATCACTGTCTCCTCAAATAATGAAAAAGGGCAAAGAGGCTCCTTGGGGCCTCTTTTAAAAGGGCATTGATTTCATCATGAAGTCCTCAAGTTCATGACCCAATCATCTCTGAAACAACAGTTTGTAGTTTGACTAACACCAGCAAATTGGGGGTTTGCACTTTAACATAAGTTGGATTTTTGATGGACACAATCAGATCATAGGTACCAACACAGGGGAAAAAAACAAGATCACTTAAAATTATAACTAACATTGATACTTGGTTTCTCACCAATATCTTTAAAAACTGTAAGTAATAAAATGATATCTTGAAAGAACTAAGAAGAAAATAACTACCAGTCTACAGTGTTATATAGAAGTATTCTCTCTTTCAAGAATAAAGGTGAGACTTCTGACTTCTATTTACTATGTAAAAATTTGAAAACATTTCTTTCATTTTTTTATACATGATAAACATATTGTATTGTTGACCCCAATCTCCTGCAAGGTGTTACAGCACGTGGTGAATTGAAAGAGCATGAGAGAAAAAGGGGAACCAGGTTGACCAGTTGTTCTTGAGGATCAGACGGCCACAAGCCAATCAGAACCTTGACACTTATTGACTGAGGAAAATGATGAGGTGATTATTGGATGACTCAGAGAGCAGTGATAATCTTATGCTAATAAGGGCCTTTATGTTGAAGAGGACCCTGGGGAGAGATGGCAGGTTACCAGGGAGTTTGTCTTTTCCCCAAGGTGAAACCCTTTTCTTATACATATTCAGTTCTCAAGGAACCAGGATGTCCTCAATTGATGTAATCTTGCCCTGGGATGTCATAGTGTCACAGGACTGTTGATGCTTCAGCTGCTATCAGAAGCATACAGAATTATGTTTCTGTAGATGATAGACAGCTCCCATGACAAGATACTAGGCTTCAGAGAAGCTGTAATCACAATTTAACTACAAAATGATTTTCCCCAAAAAATTATATATAGTGGACCTCAACAGATTTCCCCTGTCTGTTTCTGTAATTGTAGAAGTTGAAATATTGTGACCTGAACTTGGATAGGTCTAGGTATTGTTAGATTTTGTAGCAGACTCAGAAACAAAAGGCACATGACACAATATTAATATAATCAATCCAATGTAGAATTCAAAACAGTTATTTTGGTAGCAGACTTCACCATGAATTTGAATATTTCCTCTCTCTATGACCATTTGTTCTGGAATAGGAGCCACAATGATGTTTTATGACCTGCAAATATACTGATGTACCCTAGTCCCACATTATTAACTGTATTGTTTCATTTTTTTGTACCAGGGATCAAACTCATGACCTGGCACTTGTGAGGCAGGTGCTTGTACCACTGAGCTGTATCCCTGGTCCTTTGGACATCTTTTTATATGATTTGTGTTTTAGACATGGTCTCCAATTTGTCCATTTGCCAATGAACCTCTGATAGAATATATTTACTTTTTTGCAGGTGGATTTTTAATTATTTTTTGTAAAGATGGTAAGGTCTAATATTTTCTGGGTAGCTCTATTCCCCCTTTTTGTTTTCTAATTATGTTTTGAAAGAAAGAAACTATATGACTTTAGGTTTTGTTTTTGGCCTGGCCTTTAGTGAATGTGTCTTTCATTATAATTGTTCCTTGTGTGGAAGTCTCAGATCTGTTTAACTGCCTATAATATTTATAATTAACTGTGATTTTTTTCTGAAGAGTTATTAATATGTTTGGTTAGGGGACAATGGGCATAGATTCTCTTATGTACTTTGACCTGAGAAAGGTATATGTAAGGAAAGAGTACAACCAAGAGCATTCTCCATAGAGTTAATCTAATGGGCCTCTAAGTCCTATTGTAATTAAGCATTTATGAAGACTTATGGATTTTATTGTAATTTATTTGTAGTAACCCATAATAGTGGTCAATTACTGGTGCAGCTGGAAAACTGTCAGAAGGGATTTATGATTGAAGGCCCTTCTGATATCTATCTTATTATTATGACATTTGGTTATAATGACATTTGCTGGATTTTCAAAACCAACTTAAATTAAGACTTGTATTAATTAAATTTAACCTTTTGCTATCCATCAAGGTCAGTCCTCAGGGCTCACCTTGAAATCACATGCAGAGCCTCTCAGTTCTTCTGTCAGTGTCAGCCATCTCAATGAGCTGTGACTTTTCTTGACCAATTGCTTTCTATGAAAGCATGAGAGACTTTTCCCTTTAATAATCCTCCCTTGGCACACGGTTCCCAGTATTGCTATCCTCTGGGCAGCAGAAATCTCCTTGGTTAGGGGGTTGTATGACTTACCAGAGCTGTAGGATACTGTGAAAAATGTTCTCTCATGTCTTGGGTCCTTGTTGGCCATGGAAGGCTGGGGCCAAAATATTGGCTGTCCTCTTATTCCAGTTATCTTTTTAGCTTTGACCTCTAAACTTCAGTTGTTAAATACCAGAAGAAAAAAATCAGTGACATTAGCATTGAACTGGGAGCAGTGAGCTTTATTATTATAATTTTATCTGGATAGCAAGCATTTTGAAATATAAAGTATAGACAGCAGACTGCCATTCCTTACCTACCATTGTTGTCTTAGTTGAATTCCTGTAGAGTGTTAACAGACAATTGTTAAATTTTAAAAAGAAAAATAGATCAAAATTTATACATAGTATTTTCGTTGGACAATCATCATGGCATTATTTTTGTAATACTCTTAAATATCCATTTTGATATAGAATGGCTTTTTTACTCAGCTGTCTCTTTCTAGTACCTAAACATCTCTCATCTAATTTGCTTTCCTTTAATGGGACATCACTGAAGAAATTTGTGACATTGTCTAGACTATTTAATGCCTAAGCATCTCTAAGTGTAGTAACACATGTATAACAAAACATCACAGAAGTCTTCTTCTAAAAAAATACATTTTTTGACAAGTGGGTCATGTTGGTTTGACATATACTTTTTATTACAAGTAGTGGGAGTAGCTGGAGCACAAGAGAAAGGTAGATATCTGAATCTAAAACAAAAGCTTATCACTATAAACAATCACAGTTCTATATTTCAGAAGATTTATACATCTGGAAAGCATGAATACATTTAACATACCATGAGAAGAGCAATAGTAAATTGGCATATAAACTTTTGTTTTTTAACTTAGTTTTGTATCAGGAGTATTTTTTAATGAAAAAACCTTATTGTTTTATTTATTAAAAACTTACCATTTTGATATTGGCCAGTGTAAACATATCACAATAGTATATTTAACAACATTTATTACAGTGCCTTTCCAGGCTATGGAAACCAATGGGACCCCCTAATGAAAAAAGGCTGGAATAATATTTTTTCTAGACAGCTGCTCCTTTATTCACCAAGGAACATCCTGTACAACAGATCCTCCACCCTAAGTGATCTCTATTTAACTATTTAAACATTTTTTTGACCCATGAGAACCAGATCATAGCAATTTTTATTTTGATCAATGAAAGGTTCTTGAGTCATTGTACACAGACAGCAATACACATTACATTCATAAAACCAATTTTAACATCATTTTGACTAGCTGGCAACTTGGGTCTTTATTTTTGATGATATTTATATATAAACTGACTTCAATTTCAGACAAGTATTTCAAAAATTTTAAAATGCAAAAAGAAGAAAAATTATTGTAATCAAAGCTGCTGTTTAAGGATTAGACAAAGAAATGCATATAAGAATTTGTTTATAAATACAGAGTGCACTCAAATATATTTGGGCAATTTGAATTATAATAACTGTTTTTCTAAATTTTAAAGTTGAAAACTATAAATAGACAAGTCAGAATTTTTGCAGGTCAATTAATAGAGATCTTTTATAATAATTAGAAAAAATAAAAACATTTTACCTATAGTTAAATTTTTTTAAAAAAATTAAGCATTTTCAGAATCCAGGAGCCTGCACAAAGAAGCAATTCGCTCTCCCTCTTGGTAAGCACCTCCCTTGGGCGTGATCCAGGAGGAGAACCAGAAAAGGCCCCAGAGACCCGGCCACTGCCATGGCAGAATCCAGGAGCCTGCATAAAGAAGCAATTTGTCCGCCCTGTTGGTTAGTGCCTTTCTCCGGTGTGAGCCAGGAGGAGACACTGTAGTGTCTCTGAAACCTACCAGTGCACGGGCTTGGAATGAAACATCCCCTCCTCCCCATTAGCAACTGGGGACAGAGGTCTGAGCATCTCTTGGCAGGATGACTGTATGCAACATAGCAAATATAGGGGTTCTCCTGTATTTTCTCTTTGAAAGCAAGTGTTGTTTTCAGTTTTGTTTCATTATGATTATTTGTTTTGCTCTATTCAATATTCTTTCAATTTATTTTATAATGTTCTGCTTTGGTTTGATTTCGCTATACTTAATTAACTAGACAACTATTGTGAACATAATGAGATATACGAAGGTATCTATTACTGTTATACAGATAACTTGCTATGAGGTTCTGTATCAAATTCACTGCACTGTCTCAATTGGCTTTGTTCTGTCTTGTTCTGTTGTATTTCTACTACCTTCCAAAGAAAAAAAACAGAATTATATAAGGTGATTAAAAAGGAAATAACAACAAAACAGATCAGTAAGGTACTGAGCAAGCTTAAACATGGTATAACTAAACATAATGGACTTAAAAATCAAAAGGAAGAAAAGAAAGTGCTTTAAAGGATATAACTGAATGCATGTTTAAGTGTGTGGGATTGATCACCATATTACTAAATTTTTGTTGTATAGTTGAACAGAACTTTTTGCAGCTTCACTGTTTGAATGTCTACTTTGTATGCTTTAATTTTGTAACATGAACAACTATTTTTAAGAGGACAATATGTACTTTATCAACTAGTGATATCTTAATTTTTTTTGAAATTCTGTATTATTTTCGCCCTTTTTTTGTTTTGCTTTTTTTTCTCTTTAAATAAAATTTTAAAAAAAGAAAAAAAATTAAGCATTTTGGTACCTTCCTTCACTAGCTTCTGGCTCTGTTATGTCCACACATTCCATCATGTACTCAGACCTTAGTTTTCTAACTTCATTTGTGGGATCACTCACTATAAGACTTAACATAGTTTGAGCTAACATTGACTCCAGGAGTCCCGGTGTAAAGAGACCTTGTACTTACATGTTCCTTCCACATTATCCTTTCTTGTAGCTAGTACTACCGGCATGTACTGGTACCACCCCTCTCAGAATCACCAAGGGAAGCAGTGATGTTGAAGCTATTTCTCTGTTAATTAGCTGTATCAATGGCTCCCTGTGGCATGCAGCCTGCCAGATCAGTATCTCCTAAGTCCCATGAAATGTAAGTTTTAATATGCTGGAAAAGGGCAACAGACTCCACCTATCACTGTTTCTCTCTTTCTCCTTCTCTCTCTCTCTTTCTCTATTTTACCAGGGATTGAAGATTGAAATCATAACCTTGCATTTGCCAGGCAGCTGTTGCACCCCTGAGGTTTATCCGTGATCCTCCATCTCTCTTACAGGAAAGATCTTTTGCAGCTGAGCTAATGAAAGAAACATGTTATGGCCTAATAATTGTGTTGATAAGTTACTTTTAGGTAGGAGGCAAAGTCTTTGAGATTGTCCCATTTCTGTAGATGTAGGTACACATTGAGATTATCACTGAGACTGAATCAGAATAACTAAGTACATACTTTCTCACCCACCACCACTACCAAGTGAACAAGTTTTGAGTAGTGCCATAGTTTATGTCGGTGGTCCCCAGGCCACATGTATTTGCATTGTGCATTTATAACTGGTTCATTGTCTAGTGCTTGGATTGATGGTGTCAGTGCTACACCCTCCCAGGGGGTGGAGCCAGGATGTGATGTAATGGCAGGAAGAAGGTCTGTCTCTCTCTTTTGCCAGTTTCCTCCTTGCTGTTTGCAGCTGCCAT
>PVJX010026230.1:0-26355 GCA_004027295.1 Dolichotis patagonum | reverse complement strand
GCCTCAGCCCAGCTCCAGCCCTTCCTGTTCCAGGCCACACCAAGTCACATGGCCTGCTGCTTTCCCCATGCATCTACAGTACGCACTGCCTGGACGGCAACATTTACCACCGCAAGCTGTGTTACATCCAAGTTGTCGGGTGTCTATGAGTGTGTGTGTGCACAAGTGTCTCGTTCTATAAGAAAATAGCAACATCAGGCACAGAAGCAGGGGGGTGGTACACATCTACATTTCCAGCATCTGGGGGGCTGAGGCAGGAGGATCACTGTGAGTTCAAGGCCAGCCTGACTGTCCTAGGGAGAGAGGACCTCTCTCAAAACAAACAAGAATAAAAGAGATCACACAACCTTTGTTATTGCCCCAGAGCATATCCCTGATAGGCTTAGAATAATTCAATTAGAATTCTATTTTACATATGTGACAAATAAATGTATTATCATTAGTTTCATCAATTTTGACTCTTTGTGGGGTAGAAAATGTTAAATTCCACATGTGGTCATGTTGTAAATGGGGCTTTTTAAGAATAAGGAAGTAATGGGGCGTAGTAATAGTAAGGAGCACCCCTGTAGTACCAGCCCTGGGGCGGCAAAGACAGGAAGAACCTCTGTGCGTTTGAGGCCAAGTATGGGCTGCATGGTGGCTTCCAGGCCAGCTTGAACTACACAGTGAGACCCTGTGTCAAAAGACAAACAAACAAACAAACAAAAAACTAAGAGAGTAAGAAGGAAGATTAATGCAGGCTCAGTATCCCTTATCCAAAATGGTCAGGATCAGATGTGCTTCAGATTTTAGAGTTTTTTTGGATTTGGGAATATCTGTATAGATATTACTGGTAGAGCATGCTCAGTGTGGCAAAATTTTGATCATCATGTTTGTGTCTCAAACCTTCCTGCCAACTGTTCTTGTTTTTGTTTTTGTTTTTATTTTTGTTTTGGATAGTTTTTCTAGGTATGTGTGTACTGGGAATGAACTCAGGAGCTTGTGTTTGCCAGGGAAGCACTTTGGCCGCTGAGCTACATGCCTAGTCCGATGCCCACGGTGCTTTTATGCTCTGTGGCACTGGGTATGCTCTCGCCTATGCTAGGACAGTCACTGTTCTCTTGAACCACACCCCAGAACACAGGAGCTTGGGTTGGGGTGGGAGGCGAGAGGACACGGTGGCCCTGCTCCACCACCGCACAATGTATTTCTTTTCAGTCTCTTGCTTCAGCTTAACAAAAATGTGAATTTTCCATCTCATTGCATAATAAATGACTTTCAAAGTTTTTTGAAACAAATACATTTGTTTTTTGTATATTTACCTACATATGTGTCATATCTGCAAAGAGAGTCTTATAAATCAAATTGTTGAATCAAAGCATGAATTTCCATTCTAGATAGATTTAGACATATTTATATACCTTCCAAAAATCTTATCAGTTTAGCTTGCCCAATTACAGTAAAATAACTACCCATTTCTACTTTTTTTTAGTTATGAAAATCTTTATGTGATTCTCATTCATCTTGATGTAGCAATAGAATTGTGTCAAGGTTAAAAATTTTTTTTATGCTTTTTGCTCTCCTGTAATCCTAATGGTTATTAGTAAATTCCACAAACAAAATCACTGATAGAAGTGTAACCTTTTGATAATGATGCAAACGTAAGACTTGGAGTAGACTAGATTTGGTACAAATAATAAAATCAATTGCAAAATAAGTTTCTGAAGTTGCACATATTAACATTTTAATTGACTAAAAATTAATGAAAGAATAAACCCTGGTAATTAGAAATGCGATATTTTAACACAAAAGTATTGAGTTTCTTGAAATAATTCCACCAGAAAAACTTATAGTGACATTATTTTATAAATGCTGAAAAACTCTGAAGAAATATTCAACAAATCCTGTATTTGAAATTTTCACAAAATGATTGTCTGCAGGGCTAGGGGTGCATTTAAGTTTTAAACTCCTCACTGAGTCAGAATCATTGTTTGACTAGTGAGTCAAAACAATCAATCCTTAGCTCTGCAAAAATAAAAATATAAAATGTTCACTGGCTGAAAATTATTTTGAAGTTATGTAAGAAACTGAAAACATTTAAATAGTAATATTCTAAAAAGTGAAACAAAAAATGAAATTAGGATAATAAATTTCATTGAGAAATCCACATTTTCAAAAAATATAGTATATAATTTTGGCATAAGTCAGGCTGAAATATTTGCATTAATACGCAAGATCAGGGCATATTCTCATATGCCCTGAATTCTGTATAACAGTGGATTTTGAAAATTAGAAGGTCACGTTGTAAAGAAAATTTAATGCATCAAAACAAGTATTATTAAAGTTGAATGAATAAAAATCACTACATAAGTTGCCATTTAAAAAACCTGAAAGAATGTTTGGAATCTATCTCAGTTACTTTTTCACTGCTGGACCAGAATTCCCAATACCCACAAGGTAAAGGAGGAAAGATTTATTTTAGTTCATAGTTTGTAGAGGTTTCAATCCATGGTTGACTGGCTCCAAGACAGAGTACACGGCAGGCAGTGATTAACATAGGCGGAGTGATTATATATATAATATGTAATATGTACATATATGTATATGTGTATACACACACACACACACACACACATATTCATGACCAAAGAGAACCATGACTTCCCACCAGCCTTCACCTCCCAACATAACACCCAGCTAGAAACCCATCTAGTCCTCTTTCACACACCATGATCCAGTACCTCACAAAAACCCCATCTAAGAGCACATGAGGGTATATGGGGACCTCTAGATAGAAGAGCCATAAAAAATCAACTTAAAATGTAGATAAAAATGAACTACTACAAAATTCCGTATCAAACTTGGGGAAATAATACAATGATTAATGAGCTCTTATTGAGTATTATCCTGTGCTGACTGCCATCTTCAAGAACAGGAAGCAAGAGTTTCAGAATTTGAGAGCACAAAGTAGGTGTAAAATTCAGATTTATATTATTGGGCTATGTTCATTTCAGTTTCTTCATCTTACTTTTTTTTTTATACTGAGTTGTTCCCCTCTGAAATTTGCATACTGATGTCTAATCCTCAGTGTGGCCATATTCAGAAATAGAGTCTTTAGATAATTAAGGAAAAATGAAGTCAAAGAGTGGAGGCTTATTTTAGTAATTTTGGCAATGCAAACATTCTTATAGAAAGCAAAGACCATACTCTTAAGTGAACACATACAAATGTAATTATTGCATTGATTTTTCTGGTGTGGGAACATGAAAGTGTAAATAAGAACCAAAATATGTAATACATAGTGTGAAATAGGAAGAAATTTTTCAAAAGGAAAGATGAATGGAGGTAGGGGAGGGAGGAAGAAGGGAAAAGAAAATAATGAGGGAAAAAAAGATAGAATGGAGACAAATCTTCGTAAATAAGGAAGGGAAGAGGAGTTGAGGTGAGAGGAAGGCAATGGGAAAATAGGAGCTAAATATATCATACACAGGTACAAGTTACTTATGATGAATGCAATCATTATGTATATCTGAATTTTACCAATAAACCTAATTCAAAAGGACCTTAGAAGTTCTGTTTCTCCCTCTCCCCTCTCTCTCTTTCTCTCCCCCTCTCCTTTTTCTCTCTCCTGTCTCTCTCTCTCTATGCATTTCTTCTCCTTTACCTATTTATCAATCTCTTTTGAAGTCTCTGTTGAAATAAATTTCTGTTGTTCAAATCACTTAGACTATAGTCGTTCTTATGGTAGCTATAACACACTCCAATACATCATTCCAAGACAATTTTCTTATCTTGCTAAAACTTACAGTCATTCCCATTTTGTCTTCCTAAATAGAACATTTCTCTTTGTATGTGCTTTCTCTTGAATTATTGGTACCATAGATTATAGAAAATAATTTACCTCCTCAATACTAGTACATAGCATTTTTCTATAACTTGGGGCCCAGAAAATTATTGTAAATTCTATAAAAGAGTTAGATATATGGACATATTCTATCAAATCTGAACCACAGACTCTCAATCACTCTGTTTCATACACAAAATGAAATGGTTTGAATTACAACCTCTGAGGCGCAATGCCAATTTGTCATAAAAACACTTTATTGTGAGTGCATAATCTCTACATTTATTCTTTAAAATATTTCTGTTGATGAATTATTAATTTTAATGGTATGAGTTTTATTATATTAAACAATGAGTACTGAACAGGAAAATATCCAAAAAAGTGACTTTTTAATATTTACTGAGTATTTATAAAACAATTATAAAACTTTTAAATATCAACTGTTTTTTGGTGTACAAAGTCTAAAAAATAACAGAAACAAATTCTCATATGAACTAGAGTGAAAATAAAATAGAACTCTATTACAAAAGTAATCTTTAATTATTACAACTAATGCAGTCTTCACACATGACAACAGTATGTTCCAAACAAAAGTATTGCTTATACTGATACCACATACGTTTTGCTTTCCTAGACTTTGGAGGACATACTCGACATCTCATTCATCTTTCTGTTTTATCAGGAGACTCTTACTATATTATGCAATGTGTAGTTAACATAAATATAAACTATTCATAAAATACAACATTAAATTCTTACTATGTCTTTCCTGTTTAGAATAAACATCATTTTCGCATCAGCTGTGCACTTGGTTACAAAACATAAAAGACAACGTCGGAAATAAATCTCTATGTGAACTGCAATGAAAACATCAAGAGCACTTTCAAATGAAAATAAGTTTGGCTTCCATGGTCACAGACAAGGCAGCTTCCCAAGTGATAACTGCATGCTTCACGCACATAACTCACTTTCACTGATAATACATCTGCTAGTTTTTCTTTTTCTGTGTGGCAGGCCACTCTTGTCACCTCTCTCACCTTCTTGTTTTGTGAAGACCTTCCTACTATACTGTACAGTGTACATGGAGCCGAGAAAAAAGGTATCAATCAAATTAAATAAAATATCAAATATGTAATGAGTTCTTGGAGTAGAGATCATTACTTTCACATCACCTGTTTACTTGCTGATGAAACCTAAAAGATAATATCAAAAATAAAAACCTATGCGAAATACAATGTAAATATAAGCAAAAGTCTACCATAGAATTAATCTTTACTTGAACAGTCACACCTAAGGCAGTATTTATGCATGAAAATTGCATGTTCCATGCACAAGTATCATTTACACTGATAGCACATATCTTTTGTTTTTCTGGGGACACTATTGAGATTTCTTTGGTTTTCCTATTGTTATAATAGGTCTTGGGAATGCTGTGCCTGCTGTCCATCCGTTAGCTCACGAGCATGCTCCACAATTCTTTTGCATAGCTCCCTGAGTAGGAATATTTTGCTTTTTGTCTGTTGTAAATGATCTCTTAAGAGTCCTGGTCACAATCTTGTAAGAAAATTTCTACATATACTTGTTACTTTGTAAATAACTATTTATGCCACACATGTCTACAACTGATTATAGCACCACCATTGACCAATGCTTTGTGTTTTAAGTGATATTTTAATTGATGCATAAATCATCAATAACAACTACTCAGCCTTTGGTTTGTGGTAGAAAGTTTTTTCATCTCAGACTTTCTTTTTAATAGCGGTTTCCCTATCAATACTTCCATTATGGTGCAACGTTGGCATCAGCAGTACTGGTTTGTTTTCTTTGCCATAATTGTGACCAATGTAAAGATCTTACTGTAGAATTCTGTTTTGAAATTGAAATATTTCATTGGAATTTTTGCTCTGTTCTTGGTACAACTGTGCTCTGTTCCCACTCAACTTGTGCTGTTAGCAAGTATAACATCAACTGGAAACTGACAAACCAATTTTGGAATGTCACATTCCTATTAGCTTGGGAGATGGCAGCAACAGGTGTGTTCACAACATCAATTTATTACTATGTGAATAAAGACCTCGTGACTGAGTTCCAGGATAAATTTCTATATTGAAAGCTTAGTAAGTCTTTGTGTCTACAAAGGCATAAATAGGTATGCCAGATTTTGAAGATTTAGGGGAAATATACTGCCTGAAGCAACAGCAACCATGAAATGCTGCAAGATGTTCAACAATAGTTGCGTATTCAGATGATGTGTAAATTGTTTGACAATTACCACAAATCTGTCATGCAGTGGGAAGATGGCAGCCAGATTGTCAGTTCTTTATCTTTCTTGGCCATTGGTTTTGTCATCAAACCATTGCCATCAATTTTAAAGAAAGCCAAATGTCCTCAGTGTCATGTTTATTATACAAAACTCAAGGCCATACCCATTGCTTTTCCAGTAATTTTATATTCCTGTAATTACCATGAGAAAGCCTTGTTAAGTAAAGCAGAACTATAAATGCTTTCATTTCAACTAGTGAGATATCATAATAAGTATACTGTTGAGTCTGGATATTAGTTCATACATAACATTTTACTTATATTTTGGCATTTATGTATTTCTCAATGTCTTGTAACATTTTCTTTGTTACAAATAGTTTTCAACATTTAATGGCAGTTTTGTCATTCTTTCTAATAGGTTTTACTCATCCCACTGTATTTTCAGATGTAAGTCTAAAATAGGATCATTCCATTTGATTGAGTGACAATTTTTTACCATTTTAAATAGTCAAATATGGACTCACATTTCTGTTCTATTTCTCATCTGATTCAGGAAGATCTGCATTCCCTGTGCCCATATCAGTAAATTGTTAACGCCATCTCTGTCACAGGAATTTTGGCTACAAATGGCCAAAGTGAAAGTACTCATCATATGCATGATTGACCTGATGATGCACTTTTGACTCCTCTCCAAAACTTGCAAATCTGATTTTTCATGTGCCCTTGTACTGAATTGGGTTACTTGTACAAAACAAAAAATCAAGAGAAAACTTTTAAAAGACAAATTGTAAGTGCACCAAAATTTACCAATGAATATTTCATAGGTAAAATTCCTCTGTCGCTGCTTTGGAGCTCTTGTCTACACCATGACATGCATTTGCCACATGAGACCAAATGTACAGAGGAGTTTTCCTTTCCCTGGGTGCTTTTACTTTGAGTCACACTAACTTAATTATGGTAAAATATATTTTTATATAACAGAAGAGTGGGTGTATTTTACCCCTGTTATGCTCAGGTAAACAGATGTAAAATCCGTTGGAGCATTGTGTGGAATAAACTCCCAGTTTGATACTTTTGCATGAATACACACATCTTAGCTTTTCTTTATGAAGTGAGTAAACACAAAGATTGTGCCTTGTATCAATCAGGCATAACTACTGGGGCACAAATATGGCTTTTATTATGATAAAGTCCAAATTGACAGTAGAAAAGTATGGGGTGGGTGTTTTAACTGAATTTTATGCCCTACTAAAATAAAGAAAATAAATTTGACTTCTCTCAGTCTTTAAAGGATACAACAGGAAATAAAGGCATAATTGTGTGCAGTTCAAGAAGAAATTAAGGTTAATTTCTAAGAAATTAATTTTTAAAAGTCATATGATTTACTTTTGTCATAAAAAATCTGAAATCATCCAAAACTTTCCAAAAATATGTTCTTCCTTTATCATGTGAAAAACAATTAATGCAAAGTAAAAGCTTAATGAAATAATATCTGCTACAATCAATAAACAATGCAAATTCAAGTACCTCTACCATTAAACTTCTGAAGATGAACTATTTCAACATACTTGAAAAAACTTGTCTTACATGCAGGTAGAAAATACTGAAAGTGAAGTGTAAGTATGATTGTTTCATTCAAATGTTTTTCAATTAAAATTTGAATAACTATTTATAATCTGCACTTCCAAAACAGTTTAAATATTCTATTATAATTGAAACAAACACAAATGTAAGTTTAAAACCAATGTTAATGGAAATTATATTTATTTGGCAATAACAGCTTAGAACTTTTGTGAAGTTTAACTTAGTTTAGATGTGGTTACTGCCTTTGGTCACAAATTCTTACTCAGAATTTGGACAAAGTCAAACATAATATGGGCATTAAAGTTTTCCAGTACCAAATTCTAAAAGTAATGCACTCTTCCACAGCAACTTATCAGCAATGCTGGAACCATTCTTCAAATGTCCAATTATTGAATCAACCTATAATAAAAGTCAAGAACAAAGCATGACACAATGAAGACATTTCTGAAGAAATTTCTGCAAAGATCTGAGCCAATCAGGTAAGCATTTTGATAATTCAACTTGATAAAATGGTAGGGTTTGAGATATGATTGATAGTGGAGGCTTTACGCTTGGTTTATCTTTCTTGAATATTAGATTTATCCTTTGCATGAAAAAAATAACTTAGTTTAAACTCTGATATAAGCCATGAGCTCAGGGATTCTGGATTCATGAAATAGTAGCACAAGAATTTTACAACTAAGATTAAGAAAAATGACTTATGTTCTCCACAAACAGAACTCTGCAGAGCTGTGCTTTTGATCACTTTGAAAAGTTTCCACCCAGCATCACATTTAGCAGATATTGCAGGCAAATAACTTAATGATTCACCAACTTCAGTGTGTTTCCACATAGACATTTCTTCTACCTACAAAACTATGTTTTTCCTTAAATTTTCCATACCATTTGCTGAAATGAACTTCCAATCCTCCTCTTGAGGCTTTTATAGGTAAATGGAGGCAACTTGAGATCATACTCGTAAGTGAAATAAATCAAACTCACATTTAAAAATATTATATTTTCTCCCTAGTATTTTTTATAAAAAATAAAAATCTGAAAGGGTAATAAGATTCAAAATATACAATAGATATTGTAACAATGAAAGGGAAGGAAAGTGCTCAGAAGGACAGAACTACTGGGATAGGAGAAAGTAAAAAAGGAAGAAAGGAAAAGATTATATGAATGTTGGTAAACTTATATAAATATATGTATGTATATGTATGCTAGATAGATAACTACATTAATCTCTCATGGTTCATCAAAAAGAACAGTTGTGCTGTCATTGATCACTTTGGTGTCTGGATTTTGTAACTTGAACAACTAGATATGCAATATATTACATATCGCTTTCATATATTACATATCATTTTCATATATTACATATCGCTTGCATATATTACATATCACTTTCTAAGATAGTGATATATAAAATTGTAATATATATGTATAAATGTACTATAAATGTATAATATTAATATTAATAATTTAATATAAATGCATATTATAATGTAGTATAAATGTAATGTATTAAGTAGTGTTAATTCCCTACTTTTTCCTTTTTTGAAATTCTTTTTCATTGTATCCTTTTTCCGTTTTTATTTTTTAAAAAAATTAAATATGATAAACATAATTTGGTTTCTAGTTTTCTCTTATTCCATCTCCCTCCACTTTTAATCTGTATCTAGACCCCATTAAATTCATTACTGAAAAGTATGTTCATGATTTTCCTATTTCCTCACTCATTGGAACTTTATTTACAATGATGCTAGACTGATCATCTTGTCTACTCACTTTTTTTTTCAGTCTATTTTGTATTTCTTTAAAATAAATCACTTATTGGACCTTATTAAAATATACTATTTGATACATTTTTTTCTTGGCCACATGAAATTGTCTAACCTCCTCAGTATTGCATACAAGGTACTTAATTATATATGATCATGTATACAGTCTCAAACTCGTAATTTACATGACAATAAATGGAGAAATTATAGAACACTTTTTTAACCTTGGATTTTTCATATTACTTTGCAATGAATGCTTTTCCTTGTCTTTTCTTTCTCTACAATGCTCCAGTATTTTCTCTGTATGAGAAGCCTCTTCTGAAAAATCACAGGCCTGATTAATTTGTGGATTCTGACAATAAAGTGTTAAAAGAAGCTAGTTGGCTTGTTAAGAAATATTAGGAACTTTTCATTGATGATCATGTGATTCAAGATAGACTCAAGACACAGAATTACTGTATAATAGGAACTGGGTGTAGACATAGTGAGATAATAGGAGATTTGAGAAAACATTCATAGTAGATACTATTTATTAATTAGTAGAAGTGGGGATTGGATAGACTCTACTTTAAAGGGACAATTTCTGATATGGTAGATGCCAAAAGTTGAAGTAAATTTTACATAAAGCTGATAATGTATAAAAGATTTTTGGCTTCATCCAAAGTCTAGATTTTTTCATTTGTAATCTGGAAAAACTACACTAAGAAAAACAAAACAATACTGAAGTCTTTATTGCTATGTTTGTCCTAGAAATGATTTCAAGTTTGTTGCTATAGATTCCTAGTCATATTTAAAAGGGAATAATATAGGGGAAATCTCTGAATTACTTTTTGTTTTCCTCCAGTACTTTGGCTTACACTCAGGTCCCTCTTATTTAGTGACATACCCAGTCCCCTTTTAAAAAGTTATTTTTGAGGAAGAGTGTTTTAAGTGGCTCCAGTGTCCACATTCATTTCATCTTGGCAGCCTGAGGTCTTCCTGCCTAACTAGAGTGCTGACCTTACAGCCATGCATGACTAGCTGGTGGCATTGCTTTCAGAAGATCAAAAAAATTCTTAAATGTAGTTGTTCTCAGTATCTTCAGGGGATTGGTTGTGAAGCCCCACAGATTTCAAAATCTGCAAATTCTTTATTCTTTTCTATAAAATGGCATAGTATTTACATATAACCTACTTGTATACATCCAAATATTCTAAATCATCTCTATATTACTTATGCTTTCTAAAATAATGTAAATAGTAATTGTACTGCAGTTGTAAGAAATAGTTATGAGGGTAAATCTAAATATGCTCAGATTTTTAAAAACATTTTCATCTATGTTGAGTTGAATATGCAAATGTGCAATTCAAGGATAAAGAGGACTATATAAAAATTCAGAAAAACTTGATTATTTATGAAAGATGCAATGGAGTTTTCTGCCTCACATGGGTCTATTTTTCCCTTTCTCTTGGTATTGTTTTAGACTACTCATAACACTGTTAAACCAAATATCATGTGTTTTCATGAAGAGACCTTAGTGTTTATGAATAAGGAAATAATAGTATTCCAATGGCTAACAGCTGTACTATTTATGAAAAATAAAGGATATTGATCTTCGCTATATCATTTGCTAGTTGTCTAATCATGGGCTACATCTAAGCCTCATTTTTACTGTCTATTAAAGAAGAATAATGACATTTTATGCACAACACTGTTATCTAACTTATGATCATTCCTATGCCATGATTAGACCTTCATTCCTTCCATTTTATCTCTTCCTTTTTGCTTCCCTCCTTGATTCATCCTTCTTCCTTGACTCCTTGTGTTACTCATTTTTAGGGGAAGATTTCACTCACATTGTCCTATATTATGTAGCAATGCCTACTAGTTCCTTCAGGTTGATTTTGCTGTCAAAGAATTCACATCATATAAAGGTAAAAAGAAACAGTCAAGTGATTCTGCTTCCTTCCCATCACTCTCATAGCTAAGTACTTAAGTAAAGGTATATACTAACTACGGATAAGATAATAAAACTTCAGCAAGAAACAGCGTAAATCCAACAGCTAGCCTTTATACAAAAGAATAAGCAATGTTTTCTGTGTTAGAAGAACTATGAAGAACTAAGATTTCTCTGCTGCTGCATCTTCAGTGTCAGGGAACATGGCATGAGATCTCTCTTTGAAGGACCTGAAGTGGACACCAAGTGGATCCAATACTAAAGCAACCTGCAGTCTTAGTACATTAGATGAGTCACTCCTTGGGGAGTCATTTTCAACAAACGTGAGAAGATGCAACCGAGCTCTTCACTGAGAAGTAGGCTAACTGCTTGAATAAACAGACTCCGCATTAGGTCACAGAACATTCCAGAGTCTTGAAGATATTTCTAGAGAGTAATGAATCCAAAGATTCAACTTGGACCATATCAAAGAGTAAAAGAATTGGTTTTACATAGTCTTTTAAAATTTGAACAAAAGATGAAAAACTAGATAAAAGCAAAAGATTTGTGTATATTCTCTAGAATACAAAACTATACAAAAATTCCCTGAATCATGACATTATGGGTGAATTTTATTTACTAATTTCTTTTTAAGATATTTAAGATAAGACTGGTATTTACTATAATAAAATAACAGCATCATTTTATTACCACAATGACACCTTCAGAGAGATTTGATGCTTACCAGGATAATTACATTGATTCTTAATGCTTATATGCCTATGTGAAATGGTGAGAGGACACTTTAAATTCCATTTGAAACCCAAATTAATAATGTGTTACATTTTACTACTTACTTTTAAATTTTTACCACAGACTAATAAACCCACACATATGCCTTAATAGTCATCTATTATTTCTTCTGAAATGAAATAGTACTTTAATCACACATGCCTTCACCCTAAATTAAGGATATAAATCTTTGCAGAAATTTATTCTCACATATAAACTATTAAATGAAAACTTTGATGAATATGGATAGCTATATGCTACTTGAGATTTGACAAAATTTAAAATCTTACAGACATTTTGCATAGTGCCAGTGTATGGCTCAATTGTTAACATTCTACAAATGCTAACAGGTAAACAGTAACTGTGCAATGGAAAATATGAAGATTCATCCATAGGACTCAGCAAATTACCTTGAAAACCCCTTGTGTTTATTTCATATGCACATTTTATTATTATGAATAGTGGGAAAATATTAAAGTAACAGTGTAAAAGCAGCTTAACAGAAGAAAGTTTCTGCATTAATATTTTTCAGCTTATGAAAAGTTGAAAAACTATGTCTTCTCATGAAGCTAAAAAGAGGAATGTACCGGATTATCTTGGAGCACAGCCTCATTTGTCAGGTTACAGAAATAATAGCACAAGTCATTAGGAGCCTGACGTAGTTACTATGAAGATGAGGTAAGGAATACAATTTTTGCCACAGAAGGAATATGCCCTTTCTCAAACCTCAAATTACCCAGTAGACAGAGGATGTCAGTAAGGGATTCACCAGAGGAACAAATTTAATACAAAAAATGTATATGCTATGTAAAGGATTTGTATAGTAGGCTTACAATGGCCACTTGTGGAGTCAATGGTGGAGTCAACGGCTGCATTTTGGAGATTCAGGGGATTCAGTCAAAACTCAATGGCCTGGTACTCACTTCAGAGTTTAGTGCTAGTCTTCATCAGACTAAAGGGTCTGCACTGGAGGACTGAAAAGTCTTCACTGGAAGCCTGGTGCAACTGGAGACAAGTGTCCAAAGGAAATGGAAAAGGTTAGAGCTCCCACAGAGAAGCAAGAGAAGGCAGATTTCTTTCTTTTTCCCCTTTACTTCGCCTCCAGGCTACAAGCCTCCCACTCATATCCAGGACGGAGCTTTCCTCTGGGACTTACAAGACAATCTAGACACTCTCAGAACAGTGCCCCACTAATCGGCTAGGCATTTCTTGGTCTATGCAAGTTGACACCTCAATTAAGTATATGCAAAGCCAATTATACAAGACAGAAACAAAGAACAATTTCAAACACCTTTACGTGTACTGAATTGTTTTCATATTTAACATTATATATAACTTTTTAAACAGAAAGCAAAGTAGACACTTGAATTTAGGAATTTCTTTATATTTAAAATAATGAATATCATGTAAGTTGATTTCACCACTGCATACAATATAAAGCCTATTACCTTCTAGAATAAAGAAAAATATGGTTTGTTAACTTAAGGGTTTTATAATATATTTGTATAAATGAAAGGAAATATGAAGAATAGGTTAGTAGTTTTCATGGAAATGTGTTATTTTATATTGATGTTCTTCTATTTATTCTTAGAATAATAAAAAATTTATATGTGTATGTATGTAGTTCATACATTTTCTATCATTTTTCCTCTAAATGATAAGAAATCAGGGCAATCTATTCAGATATAAAAGTCATTGGTTTCATGCATATATAAATTTTGAGGTTCGGTATTTTAGATCTCAGTATAGAAAAATTTCAAAACATATGTAAATATACATATATCTGTCTATATATATATATACACATATTTAGTATTAGCATAATTTGCAATTGTTAGGAGATTGTAAATCTCTTTTTAACACATTCAAGGCCTTTGGGATGAAATACAAGCCAAAGGGGAAAACTGAGAATGAAAATTTTATGAAGTTGTTTATAAAAATGTCTGAATGGTAGTCAAAATTAAATTTCCAAAGGGATCTGACTAATATTGCTCCATGAAATGAAAACCTGATAATGTCATGAACTTTATGATTTTTTTTTCTTCTACCTGTTTTATCATAAGTTGGACTTCCTTCCAGGCTAATTAAGGCCTAAACACTTTACAAGCAATCCAAGTGCGGAAGCAGTAATGATGAATTGCACTTATGAAGTAATTGACAAAGGATATAGTGGGTATTTTATGCAATCATGGTGTGCATCCCAATACCGGAAGAAAGGCTTGCACACTGCCGTTTGACAGCTCATTACTTAATCTCTGACCTCAGCATCAGATAATAGAAACTCAAGACTAGAGTGAACTTACACATACCACACAAAGGTGGAGCATCCAGAGCAAAGAACTAAGAAAACACTTAGTGTTCCTGCCTTGGCATTATCAAAATACCCCTGGAGTTATCTCAGATGAATTCCCAAGTTATTTTATTTTCTTTTGACAGAAAAGTCAGAGCTGACAAGCCAAACCACTTCTCAAGGAAATTCAATTACTGAAATGTCTGACAGTTTGCTTTGCTTCTTACTAAAGTTTCCAAAGTTGCTTGCAGCATATATAATACTCTTTGCTTTGCAAGATCTGCACTGTACTTGATATTAAAAATACAAATATCGTTAGAGGAAAGATATAGCAATCAGAAATTTACAACTGTTAGTTGGAAAATGAGTAGGGAAATGATAAAAAATGAAAATATTTATAATTTTCTTTTATTGAAAACCATTATTGTTCTATTATTTTTCCTGGCAGTCAAGAGAGAAAACACTAAATTGTGTTGTCTTTAAGAGAATTGCAATGTATCAAATATTTGTTGCTATGAACGCAATTTCCTAAAATTAAAATATACTTTTAAGTAAGACTATCCTTATATTTTGGATACAGTGAATGATCAGTGCTGCTTATCCTAAATAACATTCAAATCATGCAATTAATTTCTTTATTAATAAATGAGATAAAGAACATTTTGTGGGTGTTGTTACATTATGTTGTATTACTATTATATACATATAAAACATGAAATATAAATTATCATGTATTATAAATGATTAAAAAATTAAGTCATGCTTAGGAATAAGATCTGTCACTATTGATCTCTGTGTGTTACTTAAATTCAGGTTTTCATCAAGTAAATATAAAGAATTTACTTTTAAAGAAATATTAGGGAGTGTAATGTTTGCTATATTGTATAAACTTGAGAATTTTAACAGAGTGACTCAGCAGGGGCCCAGGGTCCTCACTTTGTAAACATCCCTAGCCTGTGCAAGAGGAGGGCACAGAGATGGTGTGAGTGCTGCACCCACCCTAGGGGAATGTAGCTTGCTGACAATGTAAGGGAGAGAAAGAGGCCTGTCTCGCTACTTTTACTCTTGCTGCTTTGCTGTCTTCTGCCACCTTGAAGTGTTGCCCCTCATTCATGTCACCCTGCCTTCGAGCCAGCTGATTATGGATTGAAATTTCCTTCCTTCCTTAATTTTAATTTTGAGTGTCAGGTATTTTGTTCCAGCAAGGAGAGAAAAGTAACCGAGATGGAGTAAGGATGACATCATGGCGCCTGTGTGTCACAGGCACTGTTTATCAAGGCCTAAGTCCACATGGATGGACACACACACACAAAATTTACTTGAAAATGTGGTGCATTTTTATAGCCTCCCTGATAACAAATGAGAATAATTTCTCTAACTACCAAATTAATCATTTACTTTCTCTTTTCTCTCTTTCTATACAATTGTTTTAATGAGTTCAGATTTAAACCATTTTCAGTGCTTCTGAAAACTCAGTTTTCTGCTATCCTGCAGATGAGTGTTTCTAAACCCTGATGTCATGACAGAGATGTGATGTTTATGACACTTAATGATCATTTAGTCCCAACTTCTTCATTGACTTCATGAGAAATTCAAAGTTAAATTACTAAGGTGTACATGTGTTTTTCAGAAGCTAATGGTAAAACAAATAATGTATTATTCCAAATCCAAAGTGGCTTGTAGTTTTTATTAAATAATATCTCATTTATTCAACAACCTAAGTTTTTAAATAAAATAAATATATTTCTTGATTTATTTGACATGTATTGTCTAGAGAATGCTATCTGGCCTGCTTTCATAATAAAAAACATCTAATTTTTCTTTACAGAAAAATAACAAAACATATTATTTTATCAATTTCAGCTCTTGAATACAAGCAGAACTAACAATAAATTCTGCAAAGTGTTTGTGACAAAATGAATAATAAGCCATTGGACATGACATAGATTTCAACTTCTTATCGTTTTCAGATAATCCGTCAACTTCTTATCATTCTTTATCATTCTCCTTCCTTCACTACTCTCCCACGGGTAAATGCCGTGTTGAAAAACCCAGATTTGAGTTACACCACATTGAAACTTGGAAACAACTCAGTTTATCTGTCTGTTCTGTTCTACCCTAAAGACAAACCCTGGTGAGCAGTAAAACAGGGCTGCATATTACTACAACTTCTTTAAAAATTTCTGACTTCTACTTGTGTCAATGACCCTTTCATATTTTCTCTTATCTTTTTCCATTACCATCACCCTAGTCCAAATCGCCATCATTTCTGGCTTGGAGTGCTGTGTGTTCATGCTAAGATGCCATTCTAAGTCATTACCTTCTCTGCTGTAGTCTATTCTAAACGATGTAACAGAGCTAAAGATGATCTATTAAGTTTGGATATTGCTTCTCCTCCATTGCTATTCCTCTAAAACTTCCTGCCTCACTCAATAAATTGTCCCTATCAGAGTCTGTTGTCTCTGGCTCACCTATTTCATCTCCTTACATGCTCCTCTTTCCTTCTCATCCTAGGTCATTTGGATATCCCTACATGCTACAGGTTCAAGATCTTTGACTTGTTCTTTATATCTGAAATGCTCTTATTGTAGTAAGTTATTTGCTTCCTTAAGAACTGAGGTTTAAACTTTACTTTCTCACAACATGCTTCCTAAAAGAATGTGCCTTGTTATTATTTAGCTTTCATTTATTTATATTATCCTTAAATATTTATGACTTTAATAGGTCTGTTGTATTGGTTTGCTATCAACCCAACCTCTTAGGTTAGAACAGAAGTTCTTCAGAAAAAAGATTTCACAAGTCTTTTTACTACTATATCTATAACTAGAATGGTTTACCACAGTATAGACATTAGATTAATATGTACTGGATAAATACTAAATAAACCATAATTCATCTCATTTGAAGACTCAATGGAGTAAAATTTGAGTAGAAAAAAAAGTCACCATTTGGTTTAAAATGTAATATCAATCTGTTTTTTTCAATCCAGAAAACAAAACAATCTGCTTTAACTTATATTCCATTTATGACCTATGAGAAATAATTTTTTAGCCATTCATAACAAAATATAAAGAAAAATCTTCTTTAAAATGATGATACATTGCATAAATAATATATGCATGTATGTATATATAAAGTTAAATGTGCAGCAATAACCTGTATGTATACAAAATAAAGTAATAAGAGTTAAGGCAAAGAATAAATCTTTTGTGTCAGTATTTAAAACACAGAAAACATTTTTGTCTGCAAAATTGTCTAAGCTGAAATTTGAAATCTGAACAATAAGTTAGTGAAGGACACTGGGAATATTTCTTCATACAGCAATTTTAACTTCTGGAAAGTATTTATCCAGTGTCTGCTGGAAATGTTTTAGCAATAGAAGAAATGACTGTGTCAAAAATAAAACCAATCCCATTATCAAACAGTGATATTATCAGAATTTTTTTCTTTTATTGAAACCAGATATCCCTACTTACATTCTTCCTGTGGTCATATTATAACTAAATTTGTTGAAAAGTAAATGTTTCAGACATATGAATATATTTAACATTTTATTTTTAATTTCCAAGCACAGCAATATTTTTCATTTTAGAGACATATGCATCAGCTTATAGACCTTTATGCTGTCACTTTCACATGAGCCTATTGAAAGTTGTTAATATCTGTCTTATAGTAGGTTTCCAAGTATTCACTGCAATTGATTATGACAAAAATATTGAAATATATTTTGCTGAATTAGTAATTGAAATGATCACACAATTATCTAAGTAGCAAACAGATATACCAGCACTAAAACTTTAATTAATATGCCATATATCCTTCAGAAACTTCAACCAATTTCTTGTGAATTTATTATAAGTTATCCTAGATAAAAAAACATTTTCACTTTCTGACTTGAAAATTCTTATTGAAGAAGACTGCACAATGTCAGAGAAACAGGTGCTGTCAAAATCACATCATTCTGCAGGAGAGAAGCTGAGATAAATATGTTACAGAATAGTTAAAGAGTTAATTATTCATGACCCTGGTTGTAAATTTGAATATACGCCATTTCAGCAGATACACTAAAGGACCGCACATGCACGTGATTGTTAATGTTTAACAGGCGTAACAGCTAAGTGGAGCAGAGCCTTCCTACCAACAACGGCTGTCAGACAAAACTTGACTTGTGGATTTATTTTTCTTCCTTTCATATAGGGAAGAAATCACACTAAACTAATACCCACTTCCATAAATGAGAATGATCCATTGGGTTACCTTGTCATTTAGTGTTGTAATTGTACATCAATTATCTTTCCTGACTAAGGTTTTAAATTCTTGAACAAGAATTATAAGAAAGTAAAAAGGAATTAAAAAGATGCACATCTGTGTTGTTGGGAGAATTGTTGAAAAATGAACACAGAACAAATGAGATAATCTAAGAAAGCTTTCAAAATATTGTGAGCTTTATTACTCAAATTCTATCTGTAAGGATTACATGGTAGCCATAAGACTCTAGATAAATTTTAGCAAAGTTGTGAAGGCCCATGATACCCTAGCCATTTAAACAATTTCAAATCATAATTTCAATCATTTCCTCTCAAAATAATCCTCCAGACTCTCAATGAATGCTTTTACAGAGCAAATTAAAGACTAATTTGATTTCTGCACATACGTAAAAACTAAATTGAATAATTTTTAAAAGATAATGCAATATTTCTTAATGTTGAATCACCCCTAAATCTCTGCATCAATCACACATTATTCATAGTCTTAATGTGTGATTATTCCAGAGATTTAAGGGTCATTTAACTCTAAGAAATCTATGAATTTAAGTAATTCCATTAAAAGGTTGTAAAAGCCTAACCCTAGTCTAATATTTTAAATGTTGAAGTGAGAATTAAATTGCTTTCCTACCTATTAATATTTTTTAAAAACTAAGATTTGGGGATAAAACAAACAAACATAATTCATGAAAATTATAAGAAATTTTCTATGAGACATTAAAGCCAAAAGCCCACTTAAAAATGTAACAAGAAGTATATTCACTTTAAAGACAGGAAAAAAAAATGACCGAAACTCATTATTTCAGTTTGCTTTGTTTTGCATATTTCTGCCAAAAATAATAAAATTAAACATTAAAGAAATGCAAGGAAAAAAGAAATGCTCCTTATTTTCAGATGACATCATTGTTTATATGGAAAACACAAAGTATCTACTAATCTGTTAAAATTATTAAGACCACTTAGTAAGATTTCTGGATATAAACCAATAGGCACAAATCAATAACTTACAAGTTTGAAAGTATACTTTAAAAAATCCATTTAGATTAACAAAGATCAGTACAGCATAAATTTTTTGATATATTCAAGAACAATACTTTTCCAAAAACACCACAGATTTTTATTGAAGTTCAATAAAATTTTGGATGAACAAATTCATTACTGTACAAACATCAATTCTTTCCAAAATAAATCATTAATTCAATGTAGTTTCAATATAAAAAATCTATGATTTTTGGATGGTATTCTATAAGAAATACTATCGGATAACATAGTAGGAAAAATCTGGTTTATTAAGGAGGAATAATTTAATCAAAATGTAGTTTCCTAACTACATGTTAAAATTTTAGAAGAACATAGGTATAACATTGAACATAATTGAATAGTCTTGTGGTGGATTAACTAATTCTCAACTTGTAACACCCAGCTGAACTGAATCAGCATGGTGCTGGGTGTGGAAGGCCCACCTGAGCATTGCTGCCAACAACATAAAAGGAGAACTGGAAGGGAAAACCGGTGTACTGTTGGTTCTCCTGAAGAAGCTTGTCACACTGGTTTTCCTGACCTGAACTCAGCGGTTCTCATCATTGGAAGAGTTTGGTTCCTCCCTGACCCCCGAAATGACGGGGGTTCTCTTCATGGAACCCCCTCTGGTCCTTACCTTGAGTGTTGCTTCCTGGCTCCGGTTAGATACTTTAAACTGTTGGCACAGAGCCTTCATAGCACTGCCATAGACTTTCTAGCTTTCACCACTGACCTTTGGGCCTTCCCAGAGCAGATCGTTGATACAGACTTGCATGAGACATTGTTGTGGACTCTAGGCCTCCAGCTGGACTTGTGGAGGACATTGCCATGGACTCTAAGTCTTCAGTTGGATTCTTTGGGTCTCTAGTGCATGGATGGAACTCCTGAACTCTACTGCATTTGACATTTGGGGTGATATTATAATATGACCCTATACATTTTGTGTCCTGCATTAAATCTATTCCCTTGCAAAGCCTGACTGCAATAAGTATCAACTACTAGAAATTCTAAAGTATGATAAATATAGCATTTTAACGTGAGTGATTGAAAGATTGACATTGTGTTACATGACAAGAAACTATTTAAATTAGATGAAGATACGTAATGTACAGTTTAGAAATATTACCAATATAAAAAAAACCAAAATTACTAGAACAAAAGGTTTTGGAAATATTAATTTAGGATAGTAAATAATAGCCAGTTATAGACTCAGAAGTGTGAAACAAAGGCAATACCAAAAATTTCATAGGAGTTTTAAAAAATTAAATCTTTGTCAGACAACAAACATGTTGGGTCTTGTGGCATACACTTGTAATCTCAGCTACTGGGGAGGTTGAGGCAAGATCATCAAAAGTTTTAGCATAGTCTGGGGTTTAGCAAAAATCTGCCTCAAGATAAAAGGGACGGGATGGTGTAGCATCCCTGGGTTTCATCCTTATTTCTGCAAATAAAATAAGGTAAGGCTCAGGATGTAGCTTTCAGGGTCCAAATTCTTACCCAGCTCGAGCAAGGAAATGACTTCAATCTCCAATACCACCCCAGCTACAAGGCAATTACAAAAACTGTGAGAAAAAAGCATTTTCAATGTATCTGACCACCAATTTGTCTATTTTACATATATAAAGAGTTATTTTAATCAATGAGATCATTATTTTAAAAACAAATAAAGGAAATAGAATAATTTGAAATTTAAAAATGTATGATAAACATGTAAAATATTTAAGCTAGATAGTAAACAAATGTAAATTTCTCAAATTGGTTACAGCTTTAAGGAAATATATAAAACAAAGTAAAATGTCATAATGAGAATAAGCAGAAATTGTTATTTGCATTTATATGGGTTTTCTAATACTTGTACAGTCTCTCTACTACACTGCCATATTTACAAATAAACTGAAAAACGTGTAAAAAGATTTGGGGAGTAACATTAAGAAAATATGAATATTGATATAGATATATCTTATGGTGTTAGAGTAGTAAAAAATTTGGAAGTTTGTAATATTTGATTTACTGACAAAAATGGAGTATATATTATGGGACACATAGATCTGTGACATTTTGAAGAGATAATCCTAGGTAATGATAGAAGAGTGAAGCTATATTATAGTATATCTTTTCCTTAATATGTTACAAAATAACAAAGAATAATAAATACTCAGTGGCAGAAATTATGCAATAATAGCACAATTTCATTTGCTAAACATTAAAAAATTCTGACCAATAAAAGAAGTATTTTAACTCCATATTATTTTTCACAAGCAGTTTGGAAGGATATAGACAAATTAAAATACTGTAATTATTTAGAAAATAGGTTGCCTATAAAGTTCATTTCTGCTCCAAACTCCAAAATTCTTCTCTCTTGTCTTAGTGCAACCGGCAATATTTGAGATCCTGAATGTTCTACTATGTGTATTTGTGAGTGACTTTGATGTGCAGATGAACTCATGTCAATCCATGATAGATTGGTAAATGTTGGTGCTTCTCATTTTAAAAGGACATTTATTACAATATAAAATCTCAAACAATCCTTTTTTTTTGATACATGGAGGAATACAGGAGCAAATGAAATAACTGCTCTTTCTAGAACTCAAATATATCTGCTAAGTACAGATTTATATCAGCAACAGATTTCCTGAACACAGAAAATAAACATCCAATGAGTAATAATAAAAACCCAGGAAGCAGGCTCTAGGAATTGTACTGTATCCATTTACCCATGCTGTCTCAATTGAGGTCAGAGAATCTGAAGAAACATGGCTGCTTTTTCTTAGTGAAACTTTTGATTCAAATTTTCTTTTTGGTGAGTCAACTTGCTAAATGATTATACCATGTATAAAGCCGAAATGTTGAGAGAATATTAGTACTTACCAACCTAAAGGAAGAAAGCCTAGAAAAAGTTGGTAAAAGTGTAGATTTAAATATCTGCCACAGAAGATCTCTTTGAATACACACTATCTGTACATATAATTCTTCCCACAGTTCATTTTTATAAAAAAAGAACAACAGCAACCATAACCATCATTATAGTGCTATGCCAATGCACACAAATAAAAAAGAACCAATCACTTATCAGAAGTCGATTTTCTGGTCTTAATCAGGTTCATAATTAATCTGTCTCAGTCACAAGACAGTCTTAATCAGTTATTATCAGTAGTCTAAATTGTTAAAGCAACTGTGTCTTAGCTGCTTTTTTCTTTTTCACCCCTCACTCTTAAAGGAGGTATCACAGTTAATTCCTCATTGCTGAGACAAAATGCCCAGCACCAAAATTTGAATGAGGAAAGGTTTATTTGGCTCACAGTTTGTAGATGTTTCAGTCCATAATAAGCTGACACCAAGGCACTCTGGCCTGGCAGAGGACCATCACGCAGGAGGACAGTTCACGGTGTCCACAAGATAGCAAAAACAACAAGGGAAGACACAAGACTCATTCTGTTACATGCAGGCTGCATGCCCTAGGGCAAGTGTAGCCCTCACGCTATTAATCCCACCAGAATTATGTCAAACCAATCAGTGGACTGATTTATTAATCACACATCCTTAATCCCAGCATCATACACTCTAGATTCAGCCACCTCTGAAAAAGTTTTATGACCCCCATGAGGCTTTGGGGAGGGGGGGGTCATTCAGACATAAACCATAACACGAGGAAAGGCTTATTTTTGCTCGTGGTTTATTAAGATTTCAGCCCATAAATGGGCAGCATGACAGAAAAGCATAGCACAGGAGGCTTGCTGATCACCTGGCACTCAGGAAGCAGAGAGCAAAATCAAAGGAGGAGGGAAGCAAATGACTTTGGCTGGTCACCCCGCCCCACTAACCCACCTTCTTCTCCCAGGCTTCAATTCCCAAATCACATTTAGCTATAAACTCTTATCAGTGGCTTAATCCTCTAATAAGGATCAGGCCCCATAATCTGATCACCTGCCCAGAGCCCCACATGAGGCTTTAGGGATACACCCAGGTATAAAGCATAACTAGCTGCTACCAAAACACTTCACACAGAGTAGGCAAATGTTAAAAAAGTAGTTAATGTTCCTAAATATATGCAAGGCAAATTGAGGATGGAAGAAAGCAAGAAATGTAACAACAATTTATATTTTATCCTCTATTGACAGTTCCTGGGGACACCTAAGGACCAGTCAAGCATAGAAAAATGTAAGACATTTGTTTTGTGAGGCACATATTGAGCACACATGGTCCTCAAGAGGAGAAAGGCAAAAACAAAACAAAACAAAAAAAGCAAACAAAAGAACTGCCTGGATTATTTTTCCTTAAGCAAAAGATGCTTTAAGTTTCTACCAAAAGGTTACAGATACTGTCAGTCCAAATATCAAGGTAGCTGAATGGAGAAAAAAGTAGAAAAAAAGTAACATGTGACCCAAAACTGCTATTTGGGGTCAGAGTCAGGGAGTCCTTTGGGCTTAGACATTTAAAGGTGCAGGAGTACATGAGCCAATATAAGATAGCTAAAATTGTCCCATATTTCTGCCACAAAATAAACACTTGGAAATAACAGCAAATGGTGATATAAGCCCACTTTGCTCACTGTGAGACCACATTGTTCTTCAAATCTTTATCCCTTGACTAGAATAAACTAGTTAGTTACTGTAGTGAATATGGTAGTAGTATTGTATGTGTCTAAAAGTTAATATTACTTTAAAGTCTTGGTTGACTAAAACATGGATATAATAGCTTTAATAAAAGTCTGTAGGTCACTTTAGAAAACACTGGCAAGGATGTGAATTTGTAGTGGTAAGGATTTTTAACAAAACATTTCATATTGAACTACTGGTTTTGTGAAAGACTCGGATCTGGAAGAGAATGGATAAACTTATCACAGTGATTCTGAGACAGGAGAGTAGAGGTAGGCCTGACATGTTAATTACCAAATCCTGGAACCTGTGTACAGGACTTCTGTGGAGAACTAGAGTTTTCAGTGGGATGGCCTAGACCCGACGTCAGCCCGAGGCATGGATCCCAGCACTATCTCTCAGGACCTGGACACAGAAGTTTTTGTGGGTTTCACTGAGATTTGGACAATGTATAAAGACACAGGCACCACGGGGAGCACACTGTTATGAATTTCCTCATGTTAGCTCACCTTGCTTTCTCTAAGGTGTTTTTTTTATTGGTTTTCTTACTTCACTTGGCCCAATCTCACTCTGCAGAGTCAATTTTTCCCTCACTTTTCACTTTTACTTATTCAAATGAGCTTTGTCACAGTTTTTTGCTAGCTGTATCTAGTTTTTCGTTTGAGATGAGAAGAACCTGGAATCCAAAGAGAGACAGGTGAGCAACCCAGAACACAGTAAAGTTTCATTGGTAAGTCTATGACCACCCAATTATAATATGAGATATACTTTGGTGCCCCAAACCCTGAGTGTGTTTTTTTCTTAGAACAAAGAGGGCCTTAAATTTGTATATATTCATATCATTTGATCAAAGCCTTGATTTCATTTCAGTATTGCTTCGCAAAAGAGTAATTATGCAGATCTTGTCTACTTAAGATAAATTGTGTTATTTAGCTTCTGTCCTTTTAAAGATTCCATTGTTTATTTTGAAGACTGGTGCCCTAACTCACAGCAGAATGTATGCCTAGGTTGCCTACCACAGCCTATAGGGGATTTTAAAGTTTTCTTACTCCTTCATCAGTTAGATTTTGAAATTATATGGTAAATGATGAGTCCTTTGAAGAGGACATAGTGTAGTTGGGTAAGCAGCAGATTGAAGAAGGAATGCATGCTAATATTTCTATCTCTGAATTTACTCTTTCATATCATGTCAAGGGGTTTCTTTCATCTCAGCTTCATTAAAGTCATAATACCATTCAGATTTTAGTCTATAAACTGTGTGATCACTGCCACCAGCTGCTTGAGCTACCACATTGGAACTAAATTCTTATTCACTGCATTCATAATGATAAGTTCACCTTGATCTCATGTAGCGTCCTTTCCTCCCTCCACTCATATATTTAAATTCATTTTGATTTGTTCAGATGCTCCTTCCTTATGATAGAGTATGCCCTGACACACTCTTCATAAGTTGAAAATATCTTACATGAAAAATGCATCTAAAACACTTACCAAACAACATAGCTTAGTCTAGTCTACCTTAAATGTGCTCAGGACACTTAAATCAGCTTACAGCTGGGCAGCTCATCTAACATAAAGTTCATTTAACACTAAAGCATTATCTCATGTGAACACACCAATGGCTGCTTTGCAGATATGATCAGATACAAAAAAAAATCATGAAACACAATGTCCATAAAGCACAGACAGCGTAGTAAGCTGAAGCTTTGTGTTTCCTATCGTGATTGATCTCCTGGCTGACTGGTAGCTGCTGCGCACTGCCACTGCCTGGCACTGCCAGAGGACAGTGTGCTGCAGCTTGTGACCTAGTGAACACATCAAAATCCAAAACTGTAAGTATAGTTTATACTGAATGCATGTGGGCACTGGCATGATGATAAAGGTGAAAAATTCATCAAGTAGAACAATGATACAAGGGGAAACGTGTAATCTTTGTATTTCTCTGGTATATCACAGGAAAAATCTTGAAACATTATTTTTACACATGCATTGTCATCTCAGGTTGAATTTTCAGTTGTACCCTTAGCTATTTTTGCCCCCTTCAGA
>PVJX010026229.1:0-26082 GCA_004027295.1 Dolichotis patagonum | reverse complement strand
CATATTGGGATCCTATGTTGGTCTTGAATTCATTATCAGTACAAGCATTCTTATGCAAAAGTCCTTACCTGACACCTGTGGCTATAAAACCACTCAACCCAGGCATTAACCTGCACATCAAGCTGGGACCTCCAGAGAATTAGGACAAGTTACTTTCTAGAAGCAATTTAGGGAAGAACTGTATAAAAGAGTAGAAGAACATATGCATATTATCCAGTAAAGATTAACCAGAGAAAGAAAAAGAGGGGACAAAAACAGTAGAAAATGGCCAGCCCATCAGTATACTACAGTATTTGGTACTTACTGTTTCCCAGAGAACCTCGCTTCACCAATCCCTCTTACTAGTACCTGTCACTTCTGTTTCTCAGAAAAGGCTGATTGCTTTTCTGCAGGACTCATTACTGTGATGCACATTTTAAGTACCAATTCCCAACTGATAAGCCACTATCCTTCTGTATGTCTGCTTGCAACACCATAAAAACAGCCCTCCCTCTGCTTGGAGGACCTGACTTCTTTTGGGTCTCAGAATTTTTCTTAGGAGGTGATTATTCTATATGAGTTATGAAAAGGTGACAATATGTCTAGAGATCTCTTTTTTATATAGAAGAGAATAAAACAAAAGAGAACAGAGCAAAGCAATTTAGAACGGAACAATGCAAGCAACACAGCACTTCACAACATGACAACCAGATATCAGCAGTAGCTAGCATAATGTCTTTTTTCTTTGTAATTGTTGGGCATATCTTCACACACAATAATATTAAACATGACAACATAATATAAAACCATTCAAGAAAATGAAAGTATTATTTATTATTAGTAGTAGTAGAGGTTGAGGTAGCAGAAAAGTTAAGGGTGAGAGGCAGTATAAGAAGGACATAAAACTGAATCAGACTGAATTTCTAGATGTTGGGAATTAAGCCTATATTGTAGATATATTATTAACATCATGAAACTAAAAAAGCTGTAAAGAGTTTATGTGACATTTTTACAAAACTCTGAAACAAAAGATATTCCACAATCACTAAGTTGGAGATGCCTGTTATTGCTTTGGGTATTGTTGATAAGGATATTGTAAGGTTTAATAAGATGTCAAGGTAGGAGAGGTTTTGCCAGAGAGAACTCATCATCTATACTGTGATGGTTCAGAAGGTAACCCCTCCACTATAATTTGTGAATAAGTTTTGAGTGAAGCACAAGTATCATTAAAGGTCTTCACCATGGTTCTTTGCATAATAGATTTTGCAGGAAAGCTGTATTCACTCAATGGAGAAAATTAAATATGATAGGTGTTGATTGATTTTAAGGTGGCATGTTCCATTTTGGAATAATTAATCACTAGTTGAATGGTGGAATGAGTCTTATGGAAGGCAACAGCAAAGCAATGATTGGAGTATTCTGACCCATATAAACATGTTGATTAATCATGGCACCCTTCGAATTGAAATAGATTTGATGCTAAGCTTTACTAGAATTGTAAAAACAAAAACATTAAGGGTAAATGAACAGGAATCTATCTCAAATCATAAAACAGTCAATTATATTTTTTCAACCAATTCCTAGGCTTCCTTCTGTTTACATAAAAAGTAATCCTTGACTAAAAGTGTAGACCTATCCTTTTGAAGGAAGAAATAGTGGACAAAATATCTTAATGTTAATCCATCTTTCTCAGTCCCAAACAGATCTTTTCCCAAAGTAAGTATGTACTGGGAGTGAAAATGATCAGGGTCTGCATAATAATCAATACAGATAATAAACTAACAGTGACCTCAGAAGATTTTAATCATTTATGGGACACCTAATAAGAGACAAATTTTATGGAGTTTCACTAAGGAATGGAATTTTAGACCATGCCTGAAACACAGTGAGAAGAATATGCCCTATTGTTCGATGTGGCTATTTCTTCAGATACTGAATGTATAGTTGAATGCATATGATTATTAATTTTCAAAGTCCTTATATACATTCAGTAACAGCTGGATTGTGCTCATTGTGGAGGCATATGAAGGAAATGACATAAAGCTTTATCACACCCTTGGAAGGACAGCACACATGGGAGCATCAGGATTTAATTCAGGCTTGGGCATCTCTACATTCTTCTTAACTGTGTTTCTATATCTGTTGCTCTTCTTAATATTGAGATGGGGTCATTCTGCTGCATACATTCGTATCACTTTTTCCTTTTCCTTTCATCCAGTGATAGTCACTGAATTAGGTTTTTTTATCCTAGTCATTATGAGCAATGTGACAAGAATTATGGCAGTGTGTTTATACCATTCTCACAGTGATTTATTTCCTCTAAATATGCACCCAGAGGCATCAGAATCTGTGAGGTAGTTCTGCTTTTAATTCTTTAGGAGAACAAGACAGAAGAATGAGTAAGAAGGGAATGAAATCCTGAAAAAATTATTTGTAATTATATAATTCCATCTGTATATATTTTAAAGCAAAATATTTATGAAAATACACATATATTTATGTATATTTATATATCAATATAAATTGGAGAAATGCACAGGATTCACTTATTTTTCTTCATCTTTTAGACACTGAAGTTATCTCTTCCTGCATAGGAGATCACCCCACTGTGGCTTCTGGGAAATTGCTCTCCAGAGCACTCAAACTCTCTCTGCGTGGTGATGCCCACAGAAACTTCTAATTGTTTCTGGGAATTGGGATGTGGAAAGAACTTTACTTGTTCCTTACAGTCAAGTCTCCTGCATGAATATGCCCTGTCATGAAATGTACAGCTGAGCTGTTAATTGCATTTCATGGGGAGTTGAGATCACACAACCATGACTCATAACTTGGGTCCTGACAACTTCTCTCTCGCACAAGCAGGACAGTGCACCTCAGCCTGCTGATCAGAAAGAAGGTGGGTATTGGTTGGATATTTTCTGTATTTTCTCTTCTAGTCTGTGAAATAGAGTCTATGAGGTTAAAAGCTGGTACAATGTCTGTACTTTTGTGAGTTGTCATGTCTGGAAAAGCAATTCATCAGTGGTGACAGAGTCACATGGGGCAGAAGGATGATTCACAAGGTACAAGCTACACTTTCAACAGAGACTGGTGGTGAGAGACCCCTCACAAGCCTCTCAGTGCTCTCCAGTGCTTTTACATAACCAGTAGAAAAAATGGTGTGACAAATCCTCCATGAGAAATATCACCTGATATCACAGATACATAACAATCCAATCTGCAAATCCATCAGCTGTTCAGAGTGCTCTGTAGAAACCACAGAGAAACTTGTATCATGTGCTTTCTTGCTCCAGGAAAAGGCCTTGTTTCTTATAATGGGTTTTCTGGAGAGAGGAGAAAGAGATTTTTCAGTATAAGTGATGTGTTCAAATGACAGTCTTTTTGTTTTATCATGTTTTTTCTCTCACTGGGTTTGAGGTAACAATTGGGTACAGTTTCTGATCTCTGAAAACATTTGTCGTATTGTCTATGACTATTGAACAATTTTTCCTTTTCTTCATTTGAGGTGATTTTCATGAAAAAGTTAAAATAATTTTTTAGTGATTTAAGCTGGAGAGAAGTTAAGGATGTCAAACGTGTCTTGTTATATATTTCAGGTATAACAACTTCAATGTCATTTTGTGATTTCGTGTAATCGTGAGCCATTATGATGCGTGTGGTCTGAAGACCCAAAATTCCATTTGTCACTCTTGATGTACTTTAGATTTATTCTTTAAAGGTGTTTTACTGCTTTGTTTTTATCAGTTTCAAAAAATAACACGCTTATCTAGTGAGGTTTAATTCAGTTTCTAGGATTGAAATTTCATATCTGCTGTATTACATTAGAGAGTAAAATCAATGTAATATGTGATTTCTATTTCAAAATATTATGAGAAAAACTTGCATTGCTATAAAAAATTGATACATATTTATTGAACCCACTTAGATAATGTGATTATTTAGTCTATCATTAATTTTAAAAACTTATGCATATTCTGTTAGAAGTAATTTTGTGTTATAATTAAAAAATCAACAGAGACTGGAGGTGAGAGACCCCTCCCCATCCCCTGAATGGGGATTATAACTGTTGAATGCTTTTACAGGGATATCTCAGAAATCATAAATTTTATATAGACAGTCTAAATTCATTAAAATTTTGACTCTCAGACAATACATCATAGAGAAAAGCACAACATCACTGAAACTGGTTCACAGTTGAAATTACCTATACTTATTTAGATGAGTCACATATATTCCCTTTACTAAGCATGCTTTTTCTTAATGGCAGATATTATTACGTCCTAACCATCAAGTTTTAACCAAAAAAAAATTGAAATTGCTAAGCCAAAAACCACAGAGATCCATATATTAAAATGCTACATAGTGAAGAGGAGCACTTAAGATTTTTAAAAAATTTTCATAACACAACACAGATAGTTCAAATAATATTTTAATGAACTTAAATGTGTAAAATGTTGAACATATTTGCATGAAATCTCTGCAAAACTTATGTTTCTGTACAGAATCCTATACTTTGGCATGTTATGAATCCTGCACTGTTGAAGAATGACATCAATGGATCTCAAACTAATAATCCTCTTCCTTTTCCCCTTTGTCATTGGAAGCCTGGGGAATCTCTCACTTTTATGTAATTCTGTCTTGCTTTACTGCAGTGGACACAGGTCGAGGTCCACAGATGTGATTGTCAGGCATCTGACTGTGGCCAACTTCTTGTTCATTCTCTCAGATCATGGCCGCACTTGGGATGGAAGGCTTCCTTACTAATGTTGTATGCAAATTAGTTTTCTATCTTCAATTGATAGCAAAGGGTGTGTCTCTAAGCACCACCTGCCTGCTAAGTGTCTTCCAAAAAATCATCATCAGCCCCAGAAACTCCAGGTGGGCAGAACTGAAAGTGAAAGCTGCAAAGTGCATTGGACCAAGTACCATCAAGATCTGGATCCTGCACATGCTGCTGAACGTCAGAGTTCCTATGCTTGTGAGTGACAGAGGGAACAACACGAACACTACAAACACCATAGATTTTCTGTACTGTTCTGCTACAATTATTAGCAAAGAAAATTCTCCATCTTTTCAGCACTGACCTTATCACATGACATGACATTTTGTGTTTGAAACTTATGATCTGCAGCAGTGGTTCCATGGTTTTCATTTTGTACAGGCACAAGCAGCGAACACAGCACATTCACAGACTCAAGAGTGCATTAATATCTTTCCCCAAGAACAGAGCTTCTCAAAGCATCCTCCTCCTGGTCTGTGCCTTTGTATCCTTCTATGCCCTGTCTTCCATCACATATGTTTGGCTTTCTCTTTATGAGAGATCTGCTTGGTGGCTGGTTAAAACTGCTGCCTTAGCAATGCTGGTTTCCCTACTGCTAGTCCATTCATTCTCATGACTCGTTAGCAGTGTGTGTGCAGCTCCATGTGGAAGAAGTGAGCACACATCTCACCTCATCTGACATGAGAATAAGGCTGCTTTTCAATTCTTGGGGACTATATGCACTCATCTATCACAAAGCCCAAGGCACAGTTAACAGCCAGTGTTACTTCAAATGTAATTGTAAAGATAGCTAGGGATGTTTCATAAGGGACAGCAATTGTTACAGAAAAATACTTTAATAATTATTGTTCATATAATTTAATTTTATAGTTGAAACCTCTTTTTTCAGTTGCTTCCCTTCTGCCTTCTATCTCCATTTTATTCATTCTAGGTTTTCTGAGTGGAATAAATTTCTTTGCCAGTCTCAATTAGTTATAAATTTTAATTTACATTTGCAGAATGCTACATGTTTATATAGATATGCACACACACATATATGTATGTATATAGCTTTTATGTCTTTTGATATTCTTTTGCTCTTCCCTCATGTCAGGTTTATATTTCTCTCATTTATTCTTTAATTTTAGAACTTGTGTTTCAGCTTTTGTTTGATACTACAATATCATTATTATTTTATTTAAATGATTTTTTAAAAGTCATCATTTTTGATAGTTGTCTATAAATTTTAATAACAAAATGTGATTTTTTGTAAATATTAGGTCTGCAATTTGGAGATTCTATTAAGTGTTAAATCTCTTTCTTGGAATATCTAATGTCTTGATTTCAAATATTGTCACAAGAGAAATACAAGAACTCAGGAACACAATTGTTAACTTTTAAGCCACTAGACAGTGACATGATTAACATTCAAAAAGCCAGACATCATAATGTGAATAACTGAATGTTTTTGGAAATGAGCACATAGAGCACCATCTTAAAAGTGTTATTTAAATCATAAACTGTATTTAATGTTGCTAATTTGACAACTAAAGCTCAGTTTAGTTTGTTGGCAGAAGTGAAATATATATAAATTATGACTTTGGTAATAAATGTTTCCTGTAGAGTGTGTGTATTTCACATTTCTATTCAATGAAAATCTCATTTTTTTGTGAACACAATACCAAAGATTATTCTGATATTCAGATAATTTAGACATGATATATCTTCTATGCTTTCATATCTGTTCCCTCCTGTCTCTCTCAATATGAAGATTCATTAAAGTTTGTAAGCATCATATGGTTGGTATTAAAGAGCCTTTCAAACACTAAAATCTATTCAAAGAATTACACATCAACTTCAATAGATTCTTCTTGACGTGTGCTCACTTTTTTGCTTGGTTTTTCTTTCTCTTGTGATAATACCACATATGATCTCCCATCATGGCAAACTTTCACTTACACCGTGTATATGCTGCACCCAGGTGAGGTCATGCAGCAATTTTCATTTCTGTGCCTGCTTTATTTTTCCCAAAATTATGTCTTAGAATTATAATGGGTCTTTTCCAGTTACAGAGCATGCTCATCCTCTAGTGCTGGGTATTAGGCAGTATAACATATACAACACATTTTCCTTATCATCTCTCATTCAGTGAACACTTAGGTGGTTTCCTTGGGTTAGTTATTGTGAATTATCTTGTAACGAAATTAGAACACAAAATAACTCTCTGAGATAAAATTTTCATTCCTTTAGCTATATACCAAGGGATTGGATTCATGGTTCCAATGGTAGTAGTATTTTTTAATTGTGAAGAAAAATCTCTACAGGTTTTCATGGCAACAATTCTAATTTAAACACCCCCAAAAAACAAACAAGTTCTACATACTTCAGTCTGTTGTCTCCTCTGAATTCTGGTACCAAAATTGTGTATTCTTGAGTTGTCCTTTTTCCTGTGTATGAGACTAGATAAGAGAGAAACACAAACTTCAAAAAAATTATAGATTCTTTCCTGCTGCTCAACATGGAATGACTGGGGTGAAGCTGCTGAGATGACTGCTCTCTCTGCTCCATGATCTATGCAGTGTCCATGACCTGGACCAGTGATTTTAAAGTCTTTATTAATGATACAAAAGAAGGTCACATGTGTATGGGAACAAACTGACCCCCAAATCCTTACTTGAGTATGAGGCCACTAGATCCCTCTTTCTCTTCACACCTTGATGTCCTTTTTCACTTCCAAATTTATTCATGTTTGTAGGCTCTCTTAGGGACACATATCTGGAGATCAGGGGCATCTATGGAAGAAAGCTGTAGGTTCCTCAGCCTATTTTGTTCTCAAGTTATGAGATTGCAATGTGCAGAATCTGCACTGCCCAGATAAGGAGCAGAACATTTCATGTTCTTTAGTAGATGTCATCATTGTTATGGCTTGTCTAGATGTCCTTATAAAATCCCAGTGCCATGACATCCTACCTTCAGGCCACTTGTTTATGGACTGAAATCTCCACAAATAAGGAGCTAAATAAACTTTTGTTTCTTTCATTTGGGGTGTCTGGGGTTTTTGTTCAAGCAATGAGGGAAAAGTAACCAAGAAAACTATTGTGCTATATTATTTTAGTCCATTTGCTGGGTCCCTTTCTTAGTTTTTTTCTCTTTACTGACACAAAATACATGGCACACAACATTATGCAAGGAAAAGTTTAATTATGTCACACTCTGCAGAGGTTTCAATTTGTAGCCAGCTGGTTGCAAAGTGGGGTGGCACATAGCAGAGGGGCAACAGTTCATGGCAGCAGATGACAGCAAAAGCAATAAGAGCATTAGAAGTGACAAATAAGGAACATTTTATCCTTTCACATTATACAGACTGCTGGGAATGCTGTGTATATCCAATTGGTAGATTGATCTAGAAATCACCCACCGTTAATCCTAATTCCCCTAATCTGAGCATTGCACTACCAGTCAATCATACAGTCTAGATTCAGCTGCTTCTAAAACTCTGAAAGTGCACAAGTCTTTGAGTGGCATTTAGACAAAAATCATGCTAACACTTAAAAATTAAAATGTATGCATATTTGCCACTACTAAATGTTTCATTTTTACTTTGATTATGAATTTTCTATGGTTACAATATAACATTATGATTTGAGCATTATAATTCCAACAACACTAAATGAAGTTCTGTGTTATGGCTAGTGTCTAGTCTCACAGGGCTTTCTCAGTGGTAGCTGAATCTAGAGTATGAGATTCACTTGCTGATATTTTCAGGGCACAGTCATGTATGTAAGGAAAATTATATAAAGATTGAAGGCACAGTTTACTTTTTTTGTACTAGGAAATGAACTCATGACCTCATGCTTGCCAAGTAGGCACTCATGCCACTGAGCTAAATCCCTGGCCCTGAATGCACAGTCAAAAAATAGCAAAATTACCAAAATATTATAGCAAGTAAAAATCAAGGAGCAACTTCTGCATATGTACCTGCTGCCTGTCACATAAGCACCTTGCTAAATTCCGTCAGCCATGACCATCTGAGACCAGCTGCTTTTCTTCTCCTGGTGCACTGGAAAAATTTGACTATACACAGCTTGTGTTTTCCTTAGTTAAATTTATATATTGCTTCCACTGTGTTTCAAGGGCATTGGTTGGTCCTCAAAACCCAGTTAAGGATACTTTTCGCCTTTCCTGTTCTGTTCAAGTCCCCACCTGTCATCCTCATGATGTTCCTACATTATTGTGAACTATTCATTTTATGTAAATATGTTTAGAGTTAACTTTACTGGCAATGTGTGACTTAATTCAATTCATCTAACCATATTGCAAAAACTGCCATCAGCCTTATACTTCTTGTCTGAAACCTGTGTTTAAACTAGACACAAAATTGACTCTTTGGTGGTGATTTGGTCACTGTTAATTGCACTCCAGCCTGCTCTTAAAAACTATAAAGTTGCCTTTTTGATTCCTGTGTGTGAAGATTCTTCAATCCACATTGATATTGATATTTTGCTTAATTCAAATTTCCAGAAACAATTAAAAGTTTCTTGTTCGTGGGCATTGTCTCCAAACAGCAGAAGAGCATGTGGTGGAGCCGCTCACCCTCCATCCTCCCTAGAAGGTCTGTGGGGAAATTGGAGGCTGAACCTGAGGGAGGAACAGGCAAGCATGTAGGCCCACTTGGTGCTGGCCTCCGTGAGAAGTTGTTTGTCCCACAAAACTTCTTCCCTATTTTCTCACAGACTCCTGAGCTTCATCATCCATGACATTCTGAGAGATGTGTTTGTCCCACAAAACCGCTTCCCTACTTCTCACAGACTTCTGAACTTTGCCGTCAGTGATATTCTCATTAGAAGAGTGGAAAAGACAGAAGATTGTGCCCCTGAAAGATGAAAATGAGCATTATCATGTCAGGATCCCATGTGCAAAGCACTGTCATCCATTTGTGCAACTCTGTGAGCTCACAGGATGGTGAGGTTCAAATGAGTGCTAAATTAAGCAAGCACACCGGGACCCATATTCACCCAAGGGTGTAGGCTTTCACTGGAGGAATTAATAAGGCCCATCTATGTTGGAGAGCAAAGAGGATGTATCAACACAGATAATAGTTGGAGATATGACATGTGTGGTAGGCAATACCTACCATGGTGTACCAAACGAGTAACCCCAAGCGATGCAACCTGAACCTACAGAGCATAACTGGTGTAAATACATGTTCCAGTCATTTACAAATTGCAGTGGAAGGTAGATTGTGGCTAATTATTTATGAAATGTAAATATAAATAACAAAGTGTGAAAAGTTTACATTAAAAAGAACTCATAAGAAATAGTTGTGCAAATCAATTAGATTTAGTCAAAAGACAAAAAGACATAAAAAAGATGGAAGTTTTTATCCTTGGATATATTTTTAAGAAAATATTCGTATAAATCTGAGAACAATCTGTTTTGATTTATATATGCACACTAAAATTTTTATTTAATCCAGTTAACTGTCACATATACATCACATAACATAGATGTTACTCTGGGCTAGAGAGCACCTGATACCTATTTAGTTACTAATTTTTAAAATAAAATATAATATTATCATGATATATATTATTAGATCATTACAAGTATTCATCCCACACCATTGTAAGTTTAAATTTATATAGACATCTTCTTTGCCATAACACAGGCACTGGAAACGAATGTTCTACTTTCTGCTGTTCTATATTTAAATTTATAAATTTATATATATATGTTTGGTGTTCCACAGTATTTGTTTTATGTATTGTTCATCTGTGTTCAAGGGTCATCAATGTAAACATGAATGAAAGCATCTTTTATCTAAAGATAAATAATCACAGCTCATGTCGATATACATATAGTGCATTACTCATGCAGGGACATGTTGATGGATGAAAGATTTTTTCTGAATCTGCCTAATACAAATAATGGATAATGTGACAATGAACTTGGGCATAAAAATTCATAAATATGTAAGTCATCTTCTGACACACTTTCTAAGAATCTCCAGCATTAAATTCTATGTTAATCCTACTTTAAACTTTGAGAAGTACCATATTCTTTCTCACAATGGCTGTATTAATTTCCCTTCTTATTAATAGTGCAGAAACCAAACAAAGTGCCCCACAAGTGTAAAACACTATTTTTTGAATTTGTTGCTCTTTATTTAAGTGCCTTTCTTTTTTTTTTTACTCATTCTATTTTTTTTAATATGAGTTAAGAGTAGAAATACAAATTTGGAAGTCTTTTTAGGAGAGAGTACTGGACTTGGAAATCAGAAGTAACTTCTCACTGAGCTACATCCCCAGCCCTTACAATTCTTTTGAGACAAGGTCTTGCTAAGTTACTCATGCAGGCCTCAAATTGTGCCAAAGCCTCCATTTCCACAGTATCAGTGATTGCAGGGCTAAATTTGTAAGAATTTTATCTGAGGATCAGATTGATCTGCTTAATTTAATGATCCATAAGACTTCGACTCCTGTGTCTTCCACCAACTGTGCTCAATGGAAAGCTCTGTGAATGAGTCAGCTCCTGTAGGCCAGCTGATTCCCTTATGATGTGATTGTCCTTCTGACCACCTGTCTCCCTGGGATGTGCGATGTGCTATCTCTCATTTTGAGTTTAAATGGACACAGCTCTCTGTTTTCAACCTCAAGGATAACAAGTCAAACTACAGGGCTCTAAACCGCATATCTACAAGGTATTTTTTATTCATTTATTCTCCATCCTGTGGATGTCCAAAGTGAGACAGACACATATGACTTTTCATATTCTATGCTACTGACAATCTCTCCTGTTTTAAAGAACTCAATTAACCTAGAACTCAAATCTTCAGAAGCCACACTCGAGCTCTTCATGGCAGCTTTGGGTGGCTGTGGAACTTGCACCCCATCAGCTATATGCAGGCAGAACCCCTGGTCATGTTTGCATCTCCATTCCTTCCATCTAAATATACAGGTACAAATCAAGAGTGTATTGATACATTTGCATTGTACTATGTGAAAAAGAAATCAGTAAGACACCCCTATTTTTAATAACTACAAATATAAGATATATTGATATAAAATTGTGGTATTTACATATGTGAGTTATTTATTTCACTTATGATTGTGAAAATATCATGAAACCAATCCAACAAAAGATTGAAAGTATCACCAGCCTTCAAAACCTCACCATAGGAAAAATTACTACCATAATATCTCTTAGTTTCTTAAAAATAACTGTCCATATCTTCACACATATGGAAAACAAATAATGAAAAATAGAATAAAACAAATCAAAACAAAAAATTAAAGCATTAATGGATTTTAAAACAAATGATGAGAAATGAGAATGACAACCATGTCTCGTTTCCTTCAAAGTAGCTGTTCATACCATGTCACAGAACGAAACCAACTCTTGGAAACTCTTGAGAAAACTTAAGCATGTATAAGTCTATACATATACATCTGTTTTTTCTGTATTGGAGGAAAAAGCAAAACAAAATAAAATACAATAAAGATAAGAAACAAAGAGATAAAAAAATGGAAATAACAAAAACCCAAAAACAATAACAATATAGGCTTTCAAGACAAGATGGTAGGAACATAACAAATGTTATTTTGCATAATAATCTTCAAAAGAGTTATTCGGATTATCAAATATACACATGCAAAATTTATCCAATTCTGTGAATGTTAACTGTTTTGTTCCAAAACTTAATAGAATTAGTAATAGAAACATATTAGCTATCTTAAGCATATATATACAAATTTGTATGTTGTTTTCTTTCCATTCCATCTTTTCCCCTTTTCTCAATCTGAGTTACTCTTTCCCCTTTGAGCAGTTACTTAACCTTTCACAGTATTGACGATTTTATATCTTATTTACTCTTTCACTTTCTTACACTAGGTAGACAATATGGTATTTACATGTGTGAGTGATTTATTTTACTTATGAGTATGGTCTCAAGTCACACCCATTTACTACCTATAAAAGCCTCAATATTATTTTTATTTATATCTGACTAGTAAAGAATTGTATAAAAATACAACATCATTTTAAGTTTTCACAATCAAGTGGGATTCATCCCAGGAATGTAGTGATAATTCAACATACACCAATCAATAGACATAAAGGATCATATCTATAGAGTTAAAGCTAAGAATCACATGATCATTTCAATAGATGAAGAAAAAGTTTTTGATAAAGTCTGACACTCACACAAGATAATAAACCTGTAGAAAATCAGAAGAGATGGTCTTTACCTCCATCTAATACAAGTCATCTATGACAAACCAACAGTCATCATCATATTAAATGGTTAAACCTGAAAGCTTTACTCTAAAATCAGGAACAGGACAAGGCTGTTCTCTATCCTCACTCCTGATCAATATGATGCTGGAAAAATTAGCCAGAGCTGTTAGACAAGAGAGAGCAATAAAATTAAGAAGGATAGGAAAGGAAGAAATGTAATTATAATTATTTGCAGATGACATGATAACCAATATAGAAAACCCCCAAAGGTCCATTGAAAGACTCCGAGAAGTAATAACCAAATTCAGTAATGTAGCTGGATACAAAGTCAACAATGAAAAATCAATAGCACACCTATATACAAACAGCAAACTGAGAGAGACATTAGAGAAACCACACCCTTCACAATACCATTAAAAAAATGAAATACTTAGGATTCAACATAACAAAAGAAGTAAAAGATCTATTGAGTGAAAACTACAGTACTATGGAGAAAGAAATAGAAGAGGATCTCACCTAAAGCAGTTAAAAAGTTCAATGCAATATCTATTTTACAACCGGTGGTGGACTTCAAGAAAATATTAACAATTTTCATGTTTGAATTGAACTGCACATGACCTCAATATGGAAATATGTTTACAGCAATGACAATAACAACCACAACTGCAATGATGACATCTACCGCAACAATACCAGAGGCACCACACTATCTTACTTCAAAATATATTATCCAGCTATAAGAAACAAAACAGATTGGTAATGGCACAAAAGAAATACACCAATGTATCAAAACAGAGAATGCAGAAATTAAAGCATGCCTTCAGATACTGCTGATTTTCTACAAAGTTGACAAGAACACAAAGTGGGGAAAGACAGTTTTACTGTGTAGCTTAGGGCGAGTTACACAGTCACAGGTTGAAAAAGGACACTAAATAATTACATTTCACTAGAAATAGAAAGTACTTTAAACTGGAGTGAAAACTAAAATGTGGGCATTGGATAAGAAAAGAGATCATCAGGTTTTTCTATTTCCTCATCTCTATTGTAACACTACTGACAATATTAAAGAAATATGACCACAGAAAAGGCTGCTACAAAGATCCATATGTTTATTCTCACCATTTAACTCAGAAAATTCAGTTTCACAATTATGGATTCATGTTTTGAAATTTATATTTGAATTTTTATTGATATTTTATAATCTAGAAACTGGGAGCTTTTCTATTTACTGTTTCATCATAAATTCCATTTACATTCACAATGTTGATTTTGCCTGCTTAATTTACTTTTAAAACACATGATACATTTTTATGCATAAAAGACAATAAATTATACTTACAATTCACGAAGTTTTTCTTTAATATTTTAGAATGTATTTTAAATTAGCCAAGCTGTCCTTTCTCTGTGTCCATGAGATTAAAATAGACCACTGTTAGTTTGGCATCTGCACATGATTTTGTGCTCTGATGGACAATGAGATAATCTAGAATTCAAGCTTTTTATTTGGATGTGAATGTTTATATACTATGAGAAGCTTCTACTCAAATTTAAGTGTTTCCCAAAGAGGTAACATGTATTTGAAGCTTTTTTTCAAACATCCTCAAAAATCCAAACTTTGAAATAGTATTACTTTTTTGTTTTTCTTTTGTTTTGTTTTTTGGTACTGAGACTCGAGTTCATGATCTAACGCTTGCATGGCAGGTGCTGACACCACAGAGCTAAATCTCCAGCACAAAGTTTTCAGTTTTGTATCACCAGATAGTTCTTTTTATTTCATATACATAACAAACCTAGTTATCTTCTCCCTTTCATAACCATATATTAGTTCTGCTTCTGCATTAGTATTTGTGATTTTATTTCTTTTTCTAAAAAAATTCAAACGCTGTTTTATACTAACCCCAGTAGTGTGTGCCTCCATATTTTAAAATCTACCATAAATGTAGCAAATTGTATAATATATGTCAGATAATTTAAAACATTGGAGTATTTCATGTTTTTTTTTCAATTAGCAGAGAGTTGTATTAGTAAAACATAACCCTCAAAATCTCCTGTACATTCCAAGTGACAACATCATAATGCCAAAAATAAGCACTGTTCTCAGTTTTTACTGTTTGCTTTAGCTGACATGAAAGCAAGAGTAACCTATATGAGCTTGTCTTCTGAAAAAAAATCACTATTTTAATAGGGGGTATTATTACATCAAACTGAGGTATTTCATACTGAGCTTCATCCACCTCCTATTTTTATTTTGGGCATCTGCTCATCAAGTCACTAAATTATCCAGGCTGGTATTGGGCTTTGGTCCTTGTGACTCCATTTGTAAGAGGGTTTCAGGAAATGTCATTGTTTACAGTTTTTCTGAAACCTTGTACAAATAAAATAATATATCAAAAAATACAGCAGAAATTTCAAAATATAATGGTTTTTATTCAACACATATTATCATAAATATCTTAAATTTACTGTGTATATTACAAAGTATGACCTTTAAAAGTGCATTCATGCATTATTTTTCTTTTATGACTACAATATTCACACCTATATTATTTCTCAGAACAGATATGAGCTTTGGTCAACCAATTATACCTCATAGTTTTTATGCTCACCTGATTTATTTGAATTATTAAGTGAAAGAAACATTTGTAGAAAACAAGATGGTTTCATTCAGTCCTTTTTTCTGGCCTTCTCAATCCCAAAGAGCCATCTCAGGACAAGAAAATTCATTATATAATATCTTCACTTTCTGGCCTTCTCAAATCTGGGACAGTTTTCCTCTGTCCTCATCTTGCTTAATAATTCATAAGTATATGTGTAAATAAACAAGTAGGTTGAAACATAAAAAAGTAATCTCAAATTTAAAAGAGATGAAGTCAGTGGATATAATTGTTACTTTTACAAAATTTGTTACAAAACAATAAGTATTCTAAAATATTTCTCCAATGTAATGATTTATGTTTTTATTCTAGTTCCTTGAGATGCACATAATAGATCCACTATATGGAAATATCCAAAGATTGCTTTGGTTTTCGCAATTAGTGTATTAAAAAATCAGTATAAATTTGTCATTTATTATCTGAAAATTTCTCTTTCATTAATTACTAACAGATTTCCTGAATAAAGCATTTTGATTGGGAGCTTATCATTCAACTCTTTCAATATATCATTGTTTCTGGTCTGCAAATAGATTTTCATTTTTTTCTAAAACCCATATTGATAATTTTTAGTACACATTTAATGGCTTTTGGGTTGCTCTTTGTATCAGTTATAGAATTCTTCTCTGATAGTTGATCTGCTATTATCAAGCTGATCATTGGAAGAAATGCACATCTACCAATTGCTCTCCAGGAAAAATTTAATCATTATGACTTGCAAATGCATATTAATAAAAATCAAACTCAGAAGCATAAAATAAACAGTAAATAATATTCTATTAATTAACTTACCCTCCAAATGACAAAGTAAAGAAAAGACATTTCTCAGAGGAAAAAAAATGGTAAACTGTTATAAGAAATAGTGTCCAAAGTTGTAAATCATTAGGAAATGTAAATTCAAAACTCAGTAAGATATCTCATCACAATTGTTAGAACGGCTCTAGAGGAGATTGGAATATGGCAAACTGTGACTCATCAGACACTGTTGTTGTGAATGTATATTGTTATTATCATTGTGAAAAAAGGAGGGATATTCCTGAAGAAATGAAAAATAAAGCTATCATATAGACTGTGAAGCCTGATGAGTATGTATCTAGAGGAAATTAATCAATCAGTATGGTCAAGTGATAGCTACACTTCTCTGATTGTTGTAGCATTGTTTAAAGTGCTTAGGATACATAAGCTCATTTAGTGACCAACATTTCTTCCCACCTGGGGCTCTTGAGTCTGATGGTGATGGCCTAAAATGCACTGGATCCTGTCCCAGCATTAGGTGGGTGCTGCACATGCTGGCAAACATCAGATTTCCTACACTTGTGAGTGACAAAAGAAACAATGAAAACATCACGCACAATATACATTAATAATACTGTTTAGCCACAATTTCTAGCAAGGACAAGAGTTCCATTTATGCATCACTGTCATTATCACATGGTATTTTGTACTTGAAACTTATGATTTGGAGCAGTGAATCCATGATTTTCATTCTGTAAAGGCACAAGTAGCAAATACAGAAGACTCACAGACACAATAGCTCCTTAAGATCTTCCCCCAAAACCAGAACCTTTCAAAGCATCATCATACTTGTCTGTATATTTGGATTCTTTGATACCCTATTTCCTTTTATTCTTTTAATTTTATTTTTATTTTAAAGAGAATAAAACAAAAGAGGAGAGAACAAAGCAGATCAGAACAGAACAACATAAACAACACAGCACTTTACAACAAAACAAGAAATTAATAGTAGCTAGTATAATATTTTTCTTTGCTCTAGTTAAAAATAGTTTCAAATACAATAATATCAAACACTAAAAAATAGTATACAACCATTCTAAAGAATGAAAGAATTAGAGGGAATTCTTTTTTTTTGCTTTAAATTTTTTTTATTTTAAAGAGAATAAAACAAAAGAGGGCAGAACAGAGCAGATCAGAACAGGACAACATAAGCAACACAGTACGTTACATTAAAACAACCAAACATTAACAGTAGCTATCACAAAATGTCTTTCTCTGCTATAGATAAGGGTAGTTTCAAATACAATAATATCAAGTATAACAAAATAGAATAAAACCATTCAAAGAGTGAAAGAATTACAGGGCATTCTGAACTGAATAACAGAGAATGATCAATGGGTACTATAACATCTCATATTCGATAAAAAATTTTGTTTATACTATCACACATATTCAAATCCCAATAAGACACAATGTGATAGATAAACCAATGGTAGTAGAAGAATAGAAGCATGGTAGGACTTCTAAGAAGGATGATATTAAATCAGTAATAGCTGTCAAAACGTTTTATTTTCTTCAAAACAGCTGTTCATACCATCACGCATGATATAGTCAAACAAAACAGAATAAAACCATTTCTACAGATGAATGAAAACATTGAAAGGCTTCAAAGCTATGAAATGGGGACTCATTCTTACCATTAAATCTTATATACTCTTACCAACTCTCATACTAGGGAGGCTATACGGTATTTACACATGTGATTTTGGTTTATTTTGCTTATGAGTATGGTCTCAAGTCGTGTCCATTTATTTATAAATATCTCAATGTGATCATTCTTTATAGCTGAGCAGTACTCCATTGTATAGAAATATCACAACATTTTTATCCATTCCTCAGTTGATGGGCACTTAGGTTGTTTCCAAGATCTGGTTATTACAAATTGTGCTGCTATAAACATGGGTGCACATATATCACTGTGGTATGATGTTTTCAGATCTTCTGGGAATATGCCTAGAAGTGGGATAGCTGGATAAAATGGGACTTCCAAACCCAGGTATTTGAGGAATCTCCAGACTGACCTCCACAGTGGTTGCACCTGTCTACACTCCCACCAACACTGCAGAAGAGTTCCTTTTTCCCCAGAGCCTCTTCAGCACTTGTTGTTGGTAGATTTTCTATTCTGGACATTCTTTCTGGAATGAGATGGAATATCAGTGTGGTTTTAATTTGCATTTCTCTCATGACTAATGATGATGAACATTTTTTAATGTTGGTATTTGCCGTAAATATTTCTTCATCTGAGAACTGTGTATTCATTTCGGATGCTCATTTTTGTATTGGGACTTTGAATTTCGAAGGTCTGATATTTTTTCAATTTTTCACAAGTTCTAGACAGAAGTCCTTTGTCTGAGGGATAGCTCACTCAGTTTTCCCAGTTTGTGAGTTTTCTTTTTACTCCACTGGAAATCTCTTTCAACATTCAGAAACACTAAGTAGATGTGATCCAAGTTATTGATTCTGGGAAGTATTTCCTGTGCAGTTTGTTTATTGTTCATGAATTCTCTACCTACCCCTATGTTTTCAAGATTTTTACCTATTTTGGATTCCAGCAGATTTAGTGTTTCTCTTTTAATATTTAGATCTTTGATCCATTTAGATTTTAGTTTATACCTGGTGATAGACATGGGTCTAGTTTTCATCTTCAGTATGTGGATAAGCCAATTTTTCTAGCACTATATTTAAAGAGACTAGAGTTCTTCCAGCGAACATGTTTGACCCCTTTCTCAAAGATAATGTGGTAGAGTGTGTTTGTGGTTGTGGTTGTATCTTTCAATCTATTCCATTGATGTACAGATCTGTTTTGTTCCAGTACCATGTTGACTTATTACAGTAGCTTTGTAGTATAATTTCAAGTCAGGGATTGTGAAGCTTCCTGCCTTGCTTTTGCTGCTTAGAATTTGCTTTGCTATTGAAGGTCTCTTGTGGTTTCAAATGAATTTTAGGAGTGATTTTTCTAGATCGGTGAGGTATGTTAGTGGTATTTTGATTGGGATTGCATTGAATTTGTATAATAATTTTGGAGAATGGCCTTTTTTACAATTTATTCTTCCTATCCATGAACAAAGGATGTCTTTCCATTTTCTGAGGTCCTATTTGATTTCCTTTCTAGGGTATTAAAATTTTCCCCATATAGCTCTTTTACTACTTTTGTGAGTTTAATTCTTAAGCATTTCATTTTTGTGGATGCTAGTGTGAAGGGTGTGGCATCTCTTATATTTCTCAGTACATTTTGTTAGTATATAGGAATTGTATTGATTTTTGAGTATTGACTTTGTATCCTGCTACATTACTGAATTTATTTGTTGCTTCTAGGCGTCTTTCAATGTAGTTTTGGAGGTCTTCTACGTAAAGTATCATGTCTTTTGCAAATAATGGTAATTTAACTTCCTCTTTTCTTATCTTTACTCTTTTTGTTTCTGTCTCTTGTCTATTGCTCTGACTAGTATTTCCAGTACTATGTTGAATAGGATCGGTGAGAGGGGACATCCTTGTCTTGTGCCTGATTTTAAGGTAAAGGCTTTCATTTTTGGCCATTTCATATGATGCTGGCTGTTGTTTTGTCATATGTGGCCTTTATTATATTGACGTAAAGACCATCTATTCCAATTATCTGTAAGGTTCTTTTCATGAATGAGTGTTGGACTTTATCAAAAGCTTTTTCTGTATCTATAGAGATGATCATGTGGTTCTTCCTTTTGGCTCTATTCATATGGTCGATTATATTTATTGATTTACATATGTTGAACCATCCCTGCATTCCTGGGATGAATCCCACTTGGTCATGGTGTATAATCTTCTTGATGATTTGCTGCATTCTGTTTGCCAATATTTTATTGGGAATTTTTACATATATATTCATTAGGGAGATTGGCCTATAGTTCTCTTTTTTAGTTGGGTCCTTCTCAGGTTTTGGTACTAGAGTAATATTTGCTTCCAGGAATGACTTTGGAAGAATTGCTTCCCTTTCAATTTCATTGAAGAGTTTCAGGAGTGTGAGATTTATGACTTCTTTGTATTTCTTGTACAATTCCACAGTGAATCCATCTGGGCCTGGGCTGTTCTTTCTTGGCAGGACTTAATTACTTTTTCATTTTAATTAATACAAATTGGGTTATTCAGCAGTTTTAAATCTTCTTGACACAGCTTTGGTAGTTCATATGTTTCTAGGAATCTGTTCATTTCTTCTGTGTTATCAAACCTATGAGAATAGAGTGTTTTGAAGTAGGTTTTTATGATCTTCTATATTTCCACAGTCTGTAGTAACTTCACCTTTTTCATTCCTTAATGCATGAATTTGAGGTTTTTTCTTTCCTTTTTTAAATAAGGTTCCCTAGGAGCTTATCAGTTTTATTTATTCTTTCAAAGAACCGTCTCTGTGATTCATTGATCCTTTGTACTATTTTCTTAGTCTCTATTGCATTAATGTCTGCTCTGATCTTTATAATTTCCTCCCTTCTTTTGGCTGTGGGCTTGGCTTGCTCTTCTTTTTCTAGCTTTTTGAGTTGTATCATCAGGTTGTTTATTTGTGTTCATTCTGTCTTCCTGATAAGAGATCTCAAGGCAATAAATTTTCCTCTGAAGACTGCTTTCATTTCATCACACAAATTCTGGTAAGTTGTGGTTTTATTTTCATTTGTTTGTAGATATTGTTTAATTTCTTCTTTAATTTTCTCTGTGAACCACTGATTGCTCAAGAGGGTATTGCTCATTTTCCATGTGGTTGTGGGATTTTTGCAGTTGCTTTTATTGTTAATTTCTAGTTTCATGGCACTGTGATCCAATAACATGCAAGGGATAATTTCAATTCTTTTGCATTTACTTAAATATATTCTGTGGACTAGTATATGGTCTATTTTAGAGAATGTCCCATGTACTGCTGAGAAGAATGTATATTTTGATGTTGTTGGAATTAACACTCTGTATATGTCTACCAAGTCCATTTTTTCACAGAGAGAAATGATAATATACATACCTTAAGTATTGTGTTTGTTCTCCATATCATCCAGATATATTGGAAAAAAGTTTTAAGGCTAAAAGGACTCAAAGGAAAAGAACTCTCAGAGTTATGGGAGATAGACAAAAAGGTCTTCAACTACCAAGAAGATCCATGGGACTTAAAAAGGTGATGGCAAATGTCATTCTTGCTCTCGGTGAAAAGGAAAATCCCAAAACCAAACATGACTTAGGGAACCCTCCTAAAACTAACAGGGCCCCAAATGCCTAAATCCAGTGTTGCTGTTATAAGATCAAGGGCCACAGGAAAAAGGAATGTCCAGAGTTCCAGAAAAAGATCACCTCCACTCCAAAGGTCTTGATTTAATACTGAACCAGTCAGGGTTCTTTCAGCCCTCAGGGCCTCTGATTAACTCTTACTGTCAGGGCCCAAAAGTTCAACATCTTGGGCAACACAGGGGCATGCTATTCAGTCCTCCAACAGCCAGTGGATCCCTTGTCTCAAACAAAGAGAACTATTTGAAGCCATGCTCACCTATTGCAAAGATAGAGACATTATGGAAGCTACTGTTAATATCCGGTTGTCTTGTTGTAAAATCCTGTGTTACTTATGTTGTTCTGTTCTGATCTGTTTGTTCTGTCCTCTTTTGTTTTATTCTCTATAAAAAAAAGAATAAAGGAAGCATCTGAAAAAATAAAGGCTTACCAACGGACTCAAGTCAATGAATTTGAGCACAGGGTGCCTAACCCACACATTCCTTGCCATGCCTGAATGTCCTTATCCCCTGTTAGGATGAGAAATGCTCCAAAAGTTACAGGATCAGAACTCTTTTGAGGGAACAAACCCCAAGGTGACTCTTGGGTTTCACGGAAGGATTAGAGATCTCCAGGAAGCTAGATCAGAGTGACTACCACTCCTCTTTCGGCTGTTCTTTTTACCTGCCCCCAGACTGAATCATACTTGTTACTGGCAGACTCACCACTAGAAGACGCCCCTCCAACTTTTTCACTACAAAATGGCAAAATGAGATCCATGGGGTCTTGGCAGAAACAAACCCACTGGATCTTGTGATAACCAACTTGCAATTGTAGTCACCATTAACCCTGAGGCCACCCTGATCTGGGTCTGCCAATATCCACTCAGCTTGCAGGCCAAAAAAGGAATTCCCAAGCATATTCAAAGGTCAAAAGAGGCCAATATCTTGATTCCTTGTAAGTCATCCTGGAATACTTCTTTACTACCTGTTCAGAAGCCCAGGACTTCAGATTATTGGACTGCCCAAGAGCTCCAAGAGTTAAATAAAAGTCATGACTCTACACCCCACTGTTCCTAAGCCATATATTTTTCTCAGTTTGATGTCTCCTCTGCACAATTTCTACTCCACATGAAGGATGCCTTATTTTCCCTAACAATGGCTCCCATAAGTTAAATGTATTTGCCTTTGAATGGACAGACCCTAAGGTGGGAGAATCAGGACAGTTGACCTCAATGCATTTACCCCAAGTGTTCAAAAATGCACCAACTCTATTTGTTGAGGCCCTGAACAGGGATTGCTGAGATTTTTGGGCAGAACATCCCTCTGACACAGTGCTTCAATATGTAGATGTTTTCTATTGGCCACTGCAGACTTGTCCTCTTTTCTGTAAGCTACAGAGGCCCTATTGACAGACTTAGACAAACTGAGCTATGGAGTCTCCACCAGAAAGTTACAGCTCTCGCTACCCAAATTCACTTATCTGGGGAATGTATTAGAAGGAGCAAAACAGACTTTGTCAGATAAAAGGATTGAGACTATGTTAACAATCCCTTTCCCAAAGACTAAACATCAAGTTAGAGAATTTCTAGGTGTTTTGGGCTACTGCTGGTTCTGGATCCTGGGTTTTGCTGAAATAGTTCATTTGCTCTATAACCTCTACTCTAGGGGATCCATCTGGAAGTTTAACATGGACTAAGTTAGAGGGACAAGTTTTCAATGATTTAAACAGGATTTCATGTATGCTCCAGCCATTGCTCTCCCTGACTTAGCCAAACCTTTCCAATTGGATGTGGCCAACATTCATGGGATTTCAAAAGGGCCCTTAACAGAGTACCAAGGACCCTGGAAGTGGCCCATTGCCTAACCTTCCTGTTGCTTAGACCCCAAGGCTTCAGGGTGGCCAAGTTGGCTACAGACAATTGCAGCCACTGAAATACTCACCAAGGAAACCCCTAAGTTGACTTTTGGTCAGAGACTCCAGATAGTGGCCCCACATGCTGTGGAAACACTTTTGCAGTGTCTTTTGACTTTTGAATGCTGGCACTGTCCAGTATCAATCCCTTCTACTGGATACTGATCTCATTGTGTTCTTGTCTACCTCTGCCCTCAATCCAATGACTCTCCTGCCTCAGGATGACACCTCAATTTCAATACATAATTGTATGGACATTATTGACTTCATATAAAGCCCACAAGCTGATCTGACTGATGTCCTGCTTGCCCAGCTTGAAGCCATCCTTCAGAGATGGCAGCAGTTACCTCTCCCAAGTTATTCAAGTGATGGAGCTGCAGTGACTACTGAAACTGAGCTAATATGGACCCACACTTTAAGGTTAGGAACGCCAGCTCAGTGGACACAACTGACAGAGCTTACTCAAGCCCTAATATGGTGACAAAAATATATATAAATATATACACTGATAGTTGGTACACTTTTGCTACTGTACATGTTCATGGTGCTATTTATCATAAAAGAGGATTATAACCTCACAAGGAACATAGATCAAGAATGCTCTGGAGATCTTCAAAATTCTGGCTGCCATTTGGTTGCCTCAAAGGGTTGCCATTATACACTGTTTGGGGCAGCAATGAGAAGATACCCTGATAGCTCATGGAAATGCACTTGCTGATAAGACAGCCAAAGAGGTGACACTAAAACCAGTGAGCCCCCTAATGCTCCCTGCAGTTCTTCCACCACCCATGCTACACAAACCATCTTACTTAGATTCAGACTTGAGATTAGCCAAGATTTTAGAGTCTCACCTTTATCCAGAAGGCTGGCATACCTAACCTGATGAGTTCTCATCCCAGAACCTTTAGGCCTCCAGCTCATGCAGGAGACCTACTAGGTCAGCAACTTAGGAGGAACTTAGGAGGAAACAAATTAGCTGAGTTATTTTGAGGATGTTACTTTATCCCCAAATTATCTCACCTGACTAAAGAGGTCAGACAAAAATGCCCATAATGGCTTGAAGTGAACCCTAAGCTGGTTCCAAATGATGTTGAAAAGAGACAACAAGTACTTACCCTTGGAGACCACTTGGAGATAGAGTTTACTGAAACAGGCCAAGGAAAAGTGAGACATAAATATATTTCAGTTCTCATAGACACATTCACTGGATGGACTGAAGCATTTTCCACTCTAACTGAATCACCTTTCACAGTAACTAAAAGACTTTCTCTATGAGATAGTGGCTCAAATGGGTTTGCACACCTCCACGGGGTCTGACAATGGCCCAGCTTTCAAAGCTCAGATCAGTAAAAATTTAAAAATCAATTGGAAATTACATTGCACCTACGGGCCTGAAATTTCAGGCCATGTAGAGAGAATGAACAGAAACATAAAGGAAACCATTTCAAAACTGCTCTTGAGACTGGTGCAAATTAGCCATTTTGCCCTTCTGAACGTGCAATGCACCACTACCTCCAGGGCATTACTCCTTTTGAGGCCATATGATGTTGACCACTGCCTTTGATTTCCCATGTCCAAGATGGTAAGTTGGCCACTGTCAGTAATTGGGGGACTAGTTAAGTCCTTACAGACACTACAACCATTCCTGAACTCAACCCACCTCTTGTTCCAGGGCCACCAGACCATTCCTGAAAGATCTGATGGTCCCCTGGCAGCTCAACCTGGAGATCAAATCTACAGCAGAAGGAGACAGCCCACATCCCTAGGAGCCCCATTGAAAGGACCCTATAGAGTCAACTTGAGTAGTCCTACAGCCTTCAATGTTGCTGGAAAGAGCCATAGGATTCACCAATCCCTACAAGCTTGTAAAAGCAGAGACTCCAGCTAAGTGGACTATCAAAAAGTCTTCTGGAAACATTGTTGGGACTGGCAGCTGATAGCCTGGGCTGTTTGGGACTGGGAAAATTGCTGGGACCAGAAGCTGAGAGCCGGGACTGTTCAGAACAGGGAACTTTGCTGGGACTGGCAGCTGAGAGCATGGACTGTTAGGAATAGGTAGGCCCTCCCTTGGCCTGCAGGGAAGATTGCTGGGACTGGCATCTGAGAGACAGGTCTGTTCTGAACTGGTAACATTACGGTGACCAACAGCTGAGAGTGGGGGCCATTCAGGAGAGCTAGGCCCACGCTTCACCCACAGGGAACATTTCCAGGACAAGTGGCAGAGGGCCTGAGGTGCCTGGCTCTGCTGCTGCTAGGCCTGTGCCACCTCCAGGAACATCTAGCAAGTCTGCCACAGGCCTGAGCTGCCAGGGACCACATCTGCTGGACCTGCCCTTCCGCCAGGAACACTGGATGGCAGTGGACTACCATGCTGGCTCAAAGAGAGGCTCAGGAACCCCTCACCCAAACAGAAGACATTTTCAGGCTTCAGGCAGTGTGGTGAGTATGCCCCATAAAATAGAGGACTGCAGTGGGTAAATAGGGGCAAAAGTGAAACTCCCTCCAAGTGTAAGACCTTGGCTAACCTGGCAAGCAAGA
>PVJX010026228.1:0-26076 GCA_004027295.1 Dolichotis patagonum | reverse complement strand
AAAGCCCAGTAGTGAAGCAGTGTCCAGCACAGACCCACAAGGAGGGCTGTGCCCAGGATGTGGGGCTATCGAGCCACCCAAGACACCAACCAACAGCCAAGAGAGGAGAGATGCTGGCTGGGCTCCAGCCACCAGGAGGTGCTGGTCACTGAACAGCGTCGGACACCCAGCAGGGCCCTGCTCTCCCCGACCACACCCCTGGGGCCATGCTGAGTACCCCAGGCAGACTCCTGCTCACCCCCACCCCGTGAGCCATTTGGGGAACCCCTGCTGTCCCGCCTCTTCCTCCAGTGTGCGAGGCCCCTCCTAACCCCAGCCCGAGCACCGCTGTCGGGATCCACTGGAATCGGGCTGGACACAGGAGCAACACTGGCAACCCGGGACTCACCCTTGCCTGGGCATCTGCTGTCTGCTGGCCGCCTCGGCTCTGCCCAGCACATGAGGCCCTCCAGCATGAGCACAGCCCCGCCTGCTGCCCATCGGCCCTCTCCCGGCCATCTGGAGCCCCGGCGGGAGGCTTGCTGTAAGAAGGTGCGGTGCATCTCCAAATGTCCTGCTGACCTGGAGCAGGCGTGACATCCCGCAGTGCCAGCCTGGACTCGTTCCTTCCTGGCACATCTGCCCCAGCGCACATGCTGAGGGGCTTCCTGCACTCGGCTCGGCACAGGCAGCAGTTCACGGACTACTGGCAGCAGCAGACGAGCCAGGGTGCGGGGCCTCTGGAAGGGAGTCCAGACCGGCCTCCGTGAATACTGCCATGCGCTCTCCTTGCCAAGCCCTGTGGAGCCCATGTTTCCGGCAGATTCCATATTGTCTGCACACCCGGCCATGTGGCCAGACAGACAGCTTCCCCCTGGCACAAGCGGAACAAGCAGTGGACACAGGCTCTTGGAAGGGGAAGTGGACTGGTGGGCTCGGGCAGCGGGGGCAGGTGTCAGGAGTCTGGGCTGGGCCTGCTTCTCCCCCACGAGCTCAGCTTGGGAGCTGTGGGTGCGTGGCCACCTGGCACCCTGGGGGAGACACAGACTCACTGACACCAACACCAGCAGGCGAAGTCTGCAGTATCCAAGAGCCAGGACCCAACTTTGGTCAACTTATTTTTGTAGAATTTGTCACCTGGGCAGGACAAGGGGGATGCATGGCCCACACTGGCCACAGTGACCAGTGACAGCGAGACAGGACAAGTCCACTGCCATGTGCACAGCTGAGCTGGCAGACCTGTGCAGGGCCCTGCAGTGCCACAGATCCAGGGTGACTCTGCTGCCCCTGCTCAGGGCCACTCACACTGGGCCACAAGAGGCCTGAGGTCAGGAGCGGTCTGCAGAAACGGTCCTCAGAGCTGCTGCCCTCCCATACCCACAGCCCTCAGCTCCAGCCCCTGCACTACCAAGCAGACAGCAGCACAAGGCGGGGGTCACGCACGTTCGTGGTGAAACCTGCTTCCTGCCCTGGCTGTGCACAGGGTGCCTCGGTGAGCTGGAGCGGGAACAGGGCCGGGGCCGGGGGCAAAGGGCAGGATGGAGCCCAGGGCCAGTGTCCTGTGTCACTGGGACTTGTCTCGGGACTCAGACCCCAGCAAGGGGACAGGGAGCTGGCCCTAAGCAGGCCTTTCTGGTGCCAGCCTAGGGACAGAGACAGAACAGAGGCAGCCCGGATGTGCCTCTCCACGCCTTCCCCTGCGGGCTCTGCTCCTGAAGGAGCACTTGACTTCTTGTTTTTATTTCTCCTTCTGGCAGGCAAGGCCACTTTGCAGTGAGATGGTCCCGAGGCGTAGAGGAGCTCGTGCCAGGTGCTCAGGAAGTGGCGAGCTGCGCTCTCCGAATGTCAGGCAATATTATTTTTGAATTGGCTTCGAGACATCACTTGAAGAAGTATCGGAAAATTGATTTTCTCTCCCATTGTCTTAACCAAGTGTCTCCTTGCCTTGATCTAGCTTGTACTGTCCTGTGCTCTCAGGGCTGTCTCCCTGATGCAGGGTCACCTGCCAGGAGTCCCGCTGGCCCAGCAGGGGGCCCTTGGAGATGAGCAGCAGCAGAATGACCAGGAGTGGGAGGCAGCAGCTGTGCAGAAGACCCCAGGGCCTTCTTCCTTTGCAGCCTGGCCGCCTGGCCCCTGGGAGCTCCATCTCCGTCAGCCCGGCTTCCGGTTCCCCCAAAGATGCGGGGCTCTGGGAGATGCAAGGCGGGGCCCTGGGCATCCTGCTGCACCTGCCTGAGGCCAGGGCTGCGAACCTCATCTGCCCACACCGGGCCCCGGGCCCCCCAGGCCTCTGCACGGCACACTGTTGGTGCATGGGAGACTCAAAGCCCCGTCTGTGACTTTTCCTTCCAGCATGTGGCTTAGGTCGCTTTATTCTCTGCTTCTTTAAAGGGGGGAGAAAGAGCGCGACACACACCACCCACTGCCTCACAGGTCCGTGGAGCCCTGCAGCTGTGACTGCTGCTGTCCATGGACCCCGCGTCGCCTTCCCCAGCTCTGTCCCGTTTTCACTAACTTCCCACCCCCAGCCTCCACTGCCCACTAGGCACGCTCTTTATGTACCCAGGGTGCTGGGGTGAGGCACTGCCCAGCACTGGACCTTCCAGGGTGGGCTCCTCCCATCCCACATGAGGTCTTCCTGGTCAGAATTCCCTCCTGTGTCGGCTGCGTCTCATTCCATGCGGGGGCTGGACCCTGTTCATCTGTGCGTGCACGGCCCAGCCACTCCCAAGCCTTGCTGCAGTGAGCAGAGCTGCTGTGAACACAGTGGGCAGACACCCCTCAGGACCCTCTCGGCTCCTCAAGGACAGGCCTAGAAGGGGGCGGCCCATCATGATCACTCGGTTCTGTCTTTCAACCCTCAACCTCCCAACTCCGCCTGATTCCCCCAAGAACTGTGCCCAGCGGGGGTTCAGAGACAGCCTGCTGCTGCGCAAGCCACAGTGTCCTGCGTGTGGCCCAACACAGCCCAAAGAGCCCTGCAGTCATCGTGAAGGGCCAGGCATCCTGCCCAGCCACCCTCCCAAGCCTCCGGGTCCACAGCAGCAGCAACAATGTGCCTCCCCGGGCGGGGGAGGGGGCATCAACCTGGCCAGAGTGACAAGATCTGTGTCCTTCATGGCCTGGCAGGGAGGAGCAGCCAGCTGCTGGCCTTGTGATTGCCCAGGGAGCTGACCCCACAGTTGGACCCTCCCCACAGGCAGGGGCCAGTGTGCAGGACAGCCACCACATGGTGACGCCCACCCAGAGCCTGGGACAGGGTGCTGCCCCCACCCTGGGGAGTCATGAGCTGCTGGCAGAGGACTGAGCCTCCCTCTGTTTTGTTCTGGGATAGAAGCTGCCCTGTGTGAGGAGCTGGGCACTGGTCACTGGGCAGGAAGCCGCTCTGGCCTGGGTGGTACCCTCACCACCCAGGCCCCGTCTGCATTGTGGCCTCCAGCTGGCCACCCCTGGCTGGGCCCATGGCCCTGGACCGGGGAAAACCAGCAGGAGCGTCCAGGCCAGGATGTCCCTGGACACGGAAGGCTGCAGAGGTAACTAGGCACAGCCCTTTGGACGCCACACCCCATGAGGGGCTGGAAGCTGGGGGAGCTCACTTCACCCCCACGGTGGCCAGTGCCCATCTGCCCTAGACATGCCCAGAACAAGGTTGATCTGAGCCCCAGCTTTCTTGGGCTCCAGGTACTGTCCATGGAGCTGACCACCCAGGGCCCAGAGGCAAAGGGAGAGATGGAGAAACTGCAGTATTCAGAGCCTGAACCCCACCCTGCTTCCTCAGACCCCCTCGAGATGCAGCCCCAGCTGGGACACTGCCACCTGCTCACCACCATCTGAGGACCACCAGGTCAACGCCAGAGGGTGTCAAGGCTGGCACCACAGGGTGAATGTTCTGAATGCCCGTGAATGGTCCACTTGTTGCCGAGATGGTGCATTTGATGTATATTTAGCCACAATAAAATGTGTTTAAGATGCCTCTTCTTGACTTCCTCTGCACCAAGCTCCCTGGACAACTCCCAGCGGTGGGACCCTCCTTCCAACTGTCACAAATGCCTTGTCCCTCCCTCTCCATGAGAACTGGGCAGACTGCTGGACCATCAGTGGCCCCACTCAGAGTGAGGCCCACTCCGTGGAGTCCTGGTGCATCGAGGCCACCCTAGGCACAGTCTAGGGGTGGGGACATCATGACTTCAGGGGTCCCCACATTGTGGGGACAATGTGGTGTTTCTGGTCCCCAAGCCCAGACTTGAGACAAATGCAGGAGGTACGGATGGGGCCATCAGCTTCAGGCTAAGTGTGGCCAGGCAGGGGTCAGAAAGCAGCAGGACACAGTGGGTCCCCACGGGGAATCTCCTGCTCCAAGGGGCTCTTCGGTGACGCCAGCCCGAGCCTGGCATCCTCGAGTCTCCCTCCTCCTCCTCGCCAGTGCTCTGCCTGAGGGCGGCTCAGAGCTGGCGCCTTCCCTGCTAAACAGACCCCGTTCCTCCGCGAGCTCCTCACAGCCGGGCCCCTGCAGGCCAGGCAAGGCCAGAGCTCTCCTGCAAGCCCCGAAGAGTGCAGAACCATGATTTGTGCTTTTCCTGGACCCCACGCAAGCTAAACACAAGTGCAAGGGCGATTTTCATAAATTCTTTATGCTGTTTACTTAGAGCCTATGTTTATTAAACTGGTTGGCTTCCAAAAACTCTTCGTAGGTTTCTGTTTCAAAAAACTAAGTTTTATTTTTCCAACCCACTATGAATTAAAAATGGGTCTTTGAGGCACTCAGCAGGTTTTATACCATCCCTGAGACTTACGTAAGGAGTAGAAATAGACAATATCCATCACCAAGTTACACACACACACACACACACACACACACACGCACGCACGCACAATCTACAGTGGTAGAAGCTGAATACTTTCTTACATGTGCTTCTCCCTAGCCTGTCTTTTTTCCTTTGCTACAGTATTTTAGACCTTCTTCCTGAACCTTGTATGCTGGGATGAGAAAGCCTTGGAAGAACCCTGAGAACAGCTCTGAAGTGCTCCAAAACCCACTCAGACGTGAGCCCACACATTTCTGGGGGCAGCTGAGCGGGAATTAAGAGACTGATTTTGCAGATTCCCAGAGCCCCCTGGCTTACATGGGACAGGGAGCCAGGGAGAGCACCCTGGCAGCTCTGAGCCCACCCTCCTACCCCACCAGCTCTTCCGTCCTCTGCACTGAGTCCCAGGCCCCGTCCCAGAGGACACCAAGCTTCCTGGACCAGAGACCTCAGAAAGTCAGGCTGCCTGTGTCCCTTGAGCAAAGTGCCCAGAATTTAGAGGCAGGGCCACAATTTTGCTACATTTCTGCTGTGGAGGAATGTTTTTCTCTAATTTTATTCCTAGTATCCGAGAGTGGTACTAGGTACAAGGAAACCTTGTAATCAGGGCCAGCTACATAATTGGCCAGACCAGTGCAAAATGCAACTGTGGTGTCTTTTGTTCAGAAAGTAGGAAAAAAGTGCTGACAGCACTCTTACAGTATAGAACTCTCCCCTTTGAAAGTATCTCACTACTGCTGAAGTGTAAGAGGGATACTGGCGACGTAGGAATAATAACAGAAAGTTATAGATTGCAAAATGATATTTTGGAGTCATAAATTCCTGTAAGATAATATATAATATTTTATTAATATAACGTCTGAGTTGATCATAAAATCTTTCTGACAGCAAATTTATTTATTAAGTCATCAAAATCTATACTTTCAACAACTTCATTTTTCATTGATATAATTGAAAATGATGCCAGTTGCTCTTGCCAAATGCAAGTCTGCAGATAACTTCTGGCGTTTTTGCTTTGGGGAGGATCTTCCTGCTGATACAACATTCCTGGGCCACTGAGATTATTTACCAGCCGTGGCCACGCTGGGACACATTTCTCAGAAACAATTTTGAAATGTCAACGTGAACACATCCTTATGGGACAATCCTAGTGGAATCATTTTTCTCAAAAAACGGAACTCTTCAGACAAATAAGTCCTGTGCAAATCTGAAGTTAATTTCAAATGTAAATTTATACGACAACAGTCTGTACTTTCTTTGACCCCTTCTGTCACTTACAGTCACAGAAATAACCCGAAGTGGCTTTGATGTGTATGCAACTCAAATGGATATTTCTGTCTGTCGTTGTTACCTTTAACTATCAGGAGAAACTTAATTTTAAAATCGTCTTTCTCGTTATCATTACAGCATCAGAAGCTTCTTACAGAATAATGCTCTTCTCCGTACAGTGGGATGACGGCCACGTGGAGCCTTTATTTTCTGCACCCGTTGAGACACCCGGTGTAACAGCAGTTTCAGAGGTGTGGGCTCTCAACTGTTCGTGGCATCTGAGCAGCTCTCTGACACACTTGATTTAGGGAGGGACCTGCACACACGTCACTCGGCCGTGACCAGCTGCCTCAGTCACTTTTCTAGCTGCTGAGACAAAGTACCTGACACCCAGAGTTAAGTAGGAAAGGCTTCCTTCACCTTACGTTTGTAAAGGTTTTACCTATGCTTGGCTGGCACCAAGGCCGGCTGCAGGGCGGAGGGGCACTGCAGAGGAGAAACAGTCATGGCAGAGCAGGGCAGGCAAAAGGCAGCAGCACCACATGACGTAGCAAAACAGCAAGCAACAAGCAACCAGAGACCTTCTTCCTGTCCCTAATGTTTTACCCAGGCTACCCAACCTCAGGGAGGTAGCACTCACACCCAGGGTGAGGCAGCCTCTCTACCCAGAACTACACCAAACCAGGCAGTGGACAGTTTAGTAACCACGTATCCTTGTTTCCAGCATCACACACCCCAGATCCGGCCACCCCCAAAAAGTCCCACGAAGACTGCATGAGGCTTTGCGGGACATCTAGACACAAACCATAACGCTGACTGTCAAGGTCAGCTGCTGAGCTAGGTCGTCTGGTCCTGTGGCTCCAGCAGGAGACTGAACGCTCGTGCCCTCAGGCTCCAAGGTGGACAGCAAGAAGGCGCTCCTTGGGGATCTGGGTGATGGCCCCTTCCTCCTGTGACTGTGGCTCATCCTGTGCTGCCATCCTCGTGGCCAACCTCCCCTGAGCCTGGCTGTTTAGGGACCCCGACACTTCCCTGAGGACTCAACGCCCAGTCTCTCCCCTGTGCTGCCTGGACCCATACCTGGGCGGGCCCACAGTCCCCTGTGCAGCCCCTGCTGTGCCCTCCTCTACACGCCCCTTGAATGTCACTCAAAAATGCAAGTTAAACATGAACCTACTGAGCACCTTTTGTTTCCCCCAAGGCAAGGGGCTGGGGACACCACAGGACAAGGTCCAGTGATCCATGCTCCTTAGAGCAGGTAGTCCTATAGGGGTCTCCAGGGACATGGGCTTCAGGCCCTGGGGAGAGGGGGGACATAATCCCACTGAAAGGTCAGAGAGATGCTCAAGAGAAGCAGTTGCCATTTTTATCTATGGAAAGTCTCCCCCTGCACCAAATATGTAGAAAACTTCTGCAGTGACAGCAAAATAACCAATCACTGTTTGTTCTAAGTGACAAGCACGATGATTATCTTGTGTGAAAAGTTGGCTTTTTTTTTCTAAAATATTTAGGTCACATCCAATGAATAAAGCCCACATTTAGTTTATGCTACATCTCTGTTCATGTTGTTACCGTTCTGGAGAATGCCGGAGAGTGGTAATGGACATGGGACCATGGTGATGGCTGCCTGGGGTGGACGTGGGGCCAAGTGACCCGTACACAGGAAGGACACAGGGCCATGCTGACCAGTATCTGGCGTGGACACAGGGCCATGCTGACTTGTATCTAGAAGGTCAAACATAAGGCGCTGATGAAGATGGTAATTCCTGCTTCTGCTGTATTTGACCTGCAACTGGTGACTCCCCCTTGTCATGGTTATTTTTCTCTCATTGCTGAGACCAAATACCTGACACCCAAAATCAAAGAAGGAAAGGCATATTTAGCTCACGGTTTGTGGAGGTTTCAGTCCATACTCAGCTGCTCCAAGGCAGGGTGGCCTGGCACAGGGGCAACAGATCAAGGCAACAGAAGACAGCAAAACATCAAGAGCAAAAAAAAAAAAAAAACCGGGAGGACAAGCCTCTTTTCTGCCTTTATACTGTGTCAGGCTCTCTGCCCTAGGGTGGCTACAGCACTCACCACCCTCTGCCCTCCTTTTGCACAGGCTAAGGGTGTCAGCATCCCTGCTGTTAGACTCCCTGCCGAATCACTTAGTTAAACTTCTAAACTTCTCCAATTGCCACAATGACTCAATCATTACAATATCCGGGACAGTAAACTGCCTCCCTAAGGCATGTGCTCTATACCCCCGGAACTGCTGCAGTACTTAGTTAAGTGTTTTGACTTCTCAAGTGGACACAGTGTATCAACCATAACACCCCCTCTTGGATCAATGCTTTCTCATGGGAAGCAGCACCCAGACAGAGGTGACTGTAACAAGGATCAGAGGCAGCCATGTCCTGGAAATAGCCATGGTGGTGGTTACCAGTGGTTGAGTCCTTGCCAGGTGCCAGGCATTGCTTTGTAGTAGGGATGTGAGGTGGGTACTAGCGTCCCATTTGTTCACAGGACACCACTGTCACTTATATCATTAAATCAACTGCCCAAAAGCAGGTGGCAGATTTGAGGCCCCGGGCAGCCCTTTCTGCCTGATCCCCCAGTCTGCACTTCCTCCTGTTACATTTTGACATGCAAGCAAGAAGGCTAGTGTAGAGCAGTCTCCTGCGAGGCTTGGCCACACAGAATACCTCAGGCAGGTTGTCCTAAAAGACAGGACTGTGCTCAGGGTCTGCCAGCTCAAAGCCAAGGTCACAGTGTGGGGGCAGTTCCTCCTGAGCCTCCCTCCGAGCTTGTGGGGTGGCGCTCTCCAGCACTTTTGGTGGGGCGTCTCTTTCTCATCCCACAAGCACGCAGTCTTACTGGATTAGGGTCCTCCAGAGGACCCTCAGTCCAGCAAAACCACGGCTTTCCAGATTCTGTCTCCAATGCAGCCATATTCTGAGGTACTGGGGTTTGACATTTCAACATGAATTTTGGGGTTATTCCGAGCAGTCTATAACTCTCCATTATAGTAGGTTGATGTTGGCCATGAAATAATCTCCGAAAACTGTGAATGTCAACTTATTTGGAAACTTAGGTTAAGGATCAAAAGATGAGATTGCCCTGGATTATCCATGTGGCTATAAATCCAATGACAAACATCTTCAGCAGACACACAGAGAAGAGGGCATGTGAAGACAGCAACAGACTGGATTGGTGCAGCCACAAGCCAAGGACACCCAGAGCTCCCAGGAGAAGAAGAGTCCCTGGAGCCCCCAGAGAGAGCATGGTTCTGGGGCTACCTTGATCTCACACTTCTTGGCCCCAGAACGGTGAGAGAATTCTCTACTGCTGAATCCCCCGCTGTGAGGATTCAGACCTCTGACTCCCCGCATTGTGCCCCAAAAGGAAGACTCGAAACAGGCTTGAGAAGCTGCTGCGGGAAAGGAGCCCCTCTGTTGGAAGGAAGCCACGGCCAGCAGCCAGGGCAGCTCCTCCGCTGAGTACCACCAGGGAGGCCTCCCGCAGCTCCCGCCCACCAGTGCGTGGGGGCTCCCCATGCCCAGCAGTGTCCCCACTGTCCTTGCTAGTTCCATTCACCTCTGCCTGGTGACTCAGTCCTCTGGGGTTCTGGCTTAGGATTTCACGTTCAGCTGCCACGATGTAATTTTGCTGCCGTCCTGTGGGGTGGCCACTGCTGGGCTCAATCTCACGGCCATCTTGAGAAAGAGCAGTTTCCACTTAGCACCGTTGTTCCAGCTGCCAGAGATTTTGAAAACAGATTTCTCCTTGGGCACCAGTCCAGGTGGGTGGACAGCTTCGAGCACTGGTTGGAAACAAGTGACAGGTCCCCAGGGAGAGTTCTTTAAGGGGAAACTGCGTCCAGCCCCTCGGGGTCAAAGGCACTCAGCCAGCAGCACCCACAGAGATAACAGGCCTGGTGATTTTGAATTTCTGAAACCCAGAGCAGAGTAAACGCTGTGGCAACAGCCTCTATTTTAGGAATCTGCGTTTTGAATCCTTTTGCAAAGCAGATAACGGCCTTCTGACTCCCCCTCCCGCTAAGCTGGGTTTTCACGTTTAGGCCCGGATTTGACTGAGAACTGAACTGAGTGTGCCTGTGCAGAGCAGGGCTAGGAGGGGACCTGAGCCTGCCGTCGGCCTCTCTCCAGGCACCCTCGCTCAGAGAAGCTCTCTGCTTCCCCACCTGCACCCCAGCCATGCTGAGCATCTACTGGGTCAGAAACCAGCCCTGGCACGGTCGTCCTGCCCCTGCCCCTCCTGCCTCTCACTCTCCACTCCTGGGAATCTCTCCTCCCTGAAGGCATCGCCTGCCTGCCTGTATGGCTCCTGCCAGCTCTGTACTGAAGGCCACCGCAGGCCCCTGCTCGGCCCCCAGGTGCCCCCTGCATGCCGCTCTCTCACCGGCGCTCCTGACCACACACTTCCTACCATGTCGCCACTCACGGCTGGCCTCTGCTCCTGTCCCATCCTGCTGATAGCCCAGGGGGCTCCCCCATAGTCTTGGACACAGAGACCCTCAACACCAGCAAGTTCTCTTCCTTCATCTGGTCCACCCCGCCCAAGCCCAGCTCCCTGGGAGTCAGCGAGTCCAGGATGTGGACCGACTCATAACCACCTGTGGACGCTCAGTCCCTTCCAGAACATTCCTTCTCCCACTCTGCCCTCAGCCAACTCCTCATGCTCAGATTTTGGCTTAGGCATTATGTACTTAAAGACTTCTGTAATCACACCAAACACAAAAGTATTTGCATGCCTGTGCACACATATGCACACATACATATGCACACATGTGTGCATGCACATGCATGCATATATTAAATGCCTATGACCCCACGCACACACTCATGTACAAACAGGCTCACCTACTCACATGTACACACACTCACACACATGTGGTGAAGCAACCTTCTAACTTCAGGCCTATGGGACACTTCTGAGGTTCCTGATTTCCTGCCCCTGCAGTGCTATACCCTCTTTGTGCCCTGCCCCAAGCTGGACTGCGTGAAGCCTGCGTCCTCCAGCTTGGGAGTGTCTTGTTCCTGCTCTTGCTCGTCCTGAGCTGCCATGACCGGATCTGCCCTAGGGAGAGGCCCGAGTGGGGAGAAGCTGAGGGAGAGTTTAGCAGACACCCTGCGGGGATGGAGGGACTCCCCAGCCCCCAAGGAGACACCCATCGACCGCTGAAGGGCAGGGAAGCAGATGGGAGGGACCGCAGCGACCACTGGAAGCTCGCCTGGGATCCTGCCAGGTGTCCCGAGCCGAGGGACACAGCCAGGCCCAGCTGGTCTTTGACAGGTCAAAGCCCCCTGAAGCGCTGTGTGATGGCCCAGTGCTGCCGACAGGGACAGCTCCCGCCACCTCCTAGCCTCCTAAGTGTGTCCTGTTGGGCGTCCTGACCACCCATCATGGCCCTGCGCTGCAGAGAAGGAGACGCGAAGGAACCCGAGCAGTAAGGTGACAACACGGAGCGATGCTCCTTAGTGAAATGCACGGCGGAGCGAGCCGCTCCCGGTGAGGGCAAACCCTCCGCAATTAGGAACGTCCTGGGGGACAGCTGCTGGCTGAAGACCAAATCTCCTTGCAAGTAAAGTTCTAAGGCGTCAGAGCCCAGAGGGAACTGAGCCCCTGTGCGGATGTTACTAAACACTCAAAGCACCCTAATCCCCGACGTCTTCGCCGCTAATCCTCGCCCACGCCGCTCTCGTGGTGGTGCTGGAATCAGGGCTTCCTCGTCCCCCGCCCGTGCCGGGGGCCCTGTCTCCCTCAGACCAGCATTAGCCCAGCCAAATGTCTCCTCGACCAATGTGTCAGCAGACTCCCCACTGTGTGCAGGTTCAGAGGACGATGCAGCCCCTCAGGAACCCTGGAGCTTGGGGGACCCAGGCCCGGGCAGAGCAGCCCCCTGACAAGACATTGAGAGGAGGAGATCAGAGGAGAGGCCCAGCTTTGGGGACTCCAGCCAGGCAGTGCCAAGTGTGCCTTCTGTGAGTGGCCACCTCGCAGGGTCTTTACCCATCAGGGACCAGGTGGGCTGGACTGTGCTCCTCAGCTTGGGCCACGAGCTTCCGGTAGTGGCCGCTGTCTCTCGAGCCAGGACTCACGCGGCCGTTGTCTATCCCCAGAATGAGCCCACACGCAGAGTGCCCTCTCCAGGCCAGGCGGGACCAGCGGTTCTGCTTGGCGACACTGTCCCCACCCACACCTGCCAGCAGCAGTGCCCGCCCACTGTCCCTCTAGTGCCCCTGGGGACTCCAGCGCCCTCTGCTGTGGAACGCTCAGGGGTAAGGACCTGGTCCAGGTGCTGGCTTCGGACAGCTGGAGACCATCAAAGCTGGGGAGCAGTCTGGGGAAACTGAGTCCAGGGCCAGACCCCCGCCTTCCTTGGTCCCTGTGGAAGTAGAGCCCTGGGCCACCCCCTCTACCTGCCAGCCCAGCACCCACACCGTACACACTGTGACCTCAGCGGCTCTGTGCTCACCCTGAACCTCACGGTGTGGCCCTCCCTCGAATCCAAGGAGCACTTCCGTCCCATCCTCCTGCCAGCCCTGCAGTCCCAGCCAGGATGCTCCGCCCTGCCCTGGGGCCGTCGCCCACCTGCTCACCAAGGTCCCTATGCACCAGCACCAGGTTGAGGCCAAGCTCCAACCACACACGCACTGCTTCTGAGGCCAAGCCCAGGGCCTGTGCTGGCCGGGCTCCCCAAGGGATGCCTCGCTGAGGACAGGTCAGGCCTGCCCAGGGAAGGGACCGTCTCGGCGACCAGACCTTGTGGGGTGGAGCCATGGTCAAAGTCATGGAGTCCTCCTGGATGTAGCTTGGTGACAGCACACGGTACACAGACAGCACAGATCACTACCACATCCACACACTGTGCACACACACACACACACACTATACCACACGTGCACACACAGACCACATGCACATTATGGTACCACAGTGCACACACCGACCACACATCACACACTGTAATACCACACACGGATTGCACACCGACACCCACCACAGATTACACACTATACCACATGGACACACGGACACACACACCACACAGTATGATATACACACACACGACACACCACTTACACCAGCTACCATTTACCCCACCGATGAGCACACAAAGCACACATCACACCCTATTGTATCACACACACGCACTGCACACACCTCACGTCATGCCCTGTAACACCACACATATGCAGTATACACGTGCACACAGATCCATGCATCCCACACACACGGCAACACCTACACACTTACAGATAGCACACCGCTGACATCAGATACCACACAGCACACACCGGTACAGGAGCGTACTCCATCAGTACACACACACACACACACACACAATCCCAGCACACTCCCTGTGGCTAGGGAGTCCAGCAACCCCGGGAGGAAGCATTTTCCGGTGCATTTTCCTCTGCATTCCAGAGACCGGAAGGCTCACACCCTGTGGGATCTCTCTGCCTCGCGGGTGACATCAGGGCCCTGGACCCAGAGCCCCACGGTGGATGGCCACAAAGAAGAGCAGGTGACCTGGCCTCATCCGGACCTGGCCACCAGCCTCCATGACAGCGCCTTGCACCAGGTCTGGCTGGTATGCAGCACACGGGCCTGGCTCAGCCTGCCCACCTGCCCTGGCAACGGCCCCATGCTGGTGGCTCCTCTTGTGCCCCCTGCCCCCAGTGATGCCTCCCTGGGTCCCCACTCCTGTCCCTGCCACCCCTCAGCTCACTGCACTTCAGCCTCCAGCTGCTCCCAGCCACCCAGGGTGACAGGTGACAACATGAAGGATGAGCCATGACAACCTCCATGCAGCCTCTCGGAGCCCAGCCAGAGCCTCTGTCTCTCATGCCAGCCGATGCCCACCCTCTCCCTCGGTGTCCACATCCTCCATCCCCCAGGAACCGCAGCTGGGAACAGGGCAAAGCCCTGGCTGGGAGCAGGGGTGTCGTTCCTGCATGGAACACCTGAGGGACCCCAGCTTCCGGGACCCCAGCTTTCAGGACCCCAGCTTCTGGGAGGCAGGCGGGGCTGGATCTCAGCCGGAGAGGCCGAGGCAGCCAGGGTTGTCAGCAGGGTCCAGGGCCCAGGGCAGGAGGCGTGGATATGGGGTCCTGCCCACCACATGTCCCCTGGCTTGTCTCTCCCTGCTCTGCACTCCAGCATCCTGGTGTCCTTTCACTTTGGGACAAACCAAGCCCTCTGTCACTGGAACACGCTGGCCAGCAGATGACCCTGCCATGCAGTGTCCTGGGACCCTGGGGCTCTGAGTGGCCCCATAGAGCTGCTGACTTGTCCATCTCTTCCCCTGCCGTGTGACCAGCGAGAGGCAGGGTGGCCAGTGTGCTCTATGAGCTGGACTGCTCCTACAGTCGTGCGGAGCAGAACTGCAGTGGTCCTGAGGCCTGTGGGGGCCACTCCTCGGGAGCCCGAGGGAAGGCCACAGAGTGACCTCTCAGGGCACCGCCACAGTGCCAGAGTCCTCTGGGGCTACAGGCCAGGACTGCTGTCCCCTCCCTGATGCTACCAGCCCCATGGCAGTGTGCTGGCTCCTAGGGAGAAGGCGGCTACTCCCTGAGCACGAAGATGTCATCGTATCGCCTTTGCACTGAGAAGGCAGCCAAGGCACCGGAAGCCTCATCCGAGTTCCAGTGTCACCAATCACTGGGCCAGCAATGTGCCCACCTTCCAGGCCAGTGCCCGTTTGGCCGAGCCAGCTCCAAGCAGGACCCAGGGTGGAGCAGGCACTCAAGGCCTGAAGCCCGACTGCCCTGTCTCACTGGGCGCTGTCCTGGGTCCTTGCCATCAGGATCACTCTCTCTCAGGAGTCACCCTTGCCAAAGATGTCCCCAGAATACCCTAGTTGCCCTTGGTAACCAAGTTCGTGTCTGTCACCCTTTCACTCCCAGTACTGACACCTGTGCATGGGATGCCAGTTACTGTGTCCAGCAGGGCTGTGCTTCCAGTCAGGGGAGCCTTCCTTACCCGGTATGCAGCCCTGGAGGGCTCCGGGGAGCCGGGCAGGTGTCCCCAGAGAAAAACCCGGTCCTGGCCCCTCAGCATGCACTGGGCCGGGCCCATTGTGCAGGGCTTGGGCAGCCTGCAGCGGGTCAAGGGTCACAAGGAGCCCAGAGTCCCGGCCCTGTCTCTGCGGCAGCAGGGACGCGGTGCTGCTGCCAGTGAGGCCGAGGTCCGTGCGGCTGAATCTCGGCTCGGGGCGGCGGCTCTGGACTCCAGGGCCTCTCAGCCAGCTCCGCTGCCCGACAGATGTCACAGCCCGGGAAGATTAATTGACCAGCATTGTTTGTCACTGCACAGTCCTGGCTGCAGGAAGGCTGGGGTCAAAGTGTCCCAGGCTAGGCTGCCCTGAGGCGGCTTCCTGGCTTGGGGTGCTGCATCCGTCATGCCCTCTGTGGAGGACATGGGGCCACCCCTGGGTGTCTGCATCGTGGCCACTCCTTAGGAGGACACAGCTGCCCTACAGCACGCTGGCCACCCTGCATCTCGCTGATGGGGTCAGGCCCAGCTGAATGAGCCCCTGGAACCCCTGCCTTGGCCTGGCGGGGACACCTGGACCTCCTCCCAGCTCACGCTCCTGGGCGCCACACCTGGTGCCAGGGGACCCACCGAGGGGGACAGCTGGAGCAGGACCCCAGTGTGCACCACACCTGTGCCACTTCCCACAGAGGTCACCTCTGTGGAGAGGTTGCCATGGAGATAGCGGAAGGCGTGTGGGCAGTGGTGGTGGAACAGGAGGGCTGAGGAGCAGAATGTTCTGGAACACTCGCACCAGCAGGTGCCTAGAATAGGGCCGGGCCTGACAGGTGCCCAGCAAGGACCAGGAATGGTGACGGGCAGATTCTCCCAGGGCTACACAAACAGTGCGCTTGCTGCCACCAACTGCCCTGTCCCCCAGGTCCCCCACGGCCCCAGAGCCCTGCACGGTTGTCTTTTTACTCTGTTAGTTGTTTCTTTTGCTATGTAGAAGACTTTTAATTTAATATGATCCCACTTATTGATTCTTGGAATTGTTTTCTGTGCAAGTAGAGTTCTGTTCAGAAAGAAGTCTTTGCCTAAGGTTGTAACTTCAAGAGTTTTACCTAGCTTTTCTTCCAGCAGGTTAGATAGTTTGGGTTCAATATTTAATTATTTGGACCATTTTGATCTTAGTTTAGTACATGATGAGAGATTCCATCTTCTGCATGTGGGTAGTCAGTTTTCTCAATACCATTTATTAAAGAAGCTATCTTTTTTTCTAGTGTGTTTTTGATCCCTTTGTCAGAGATCAAATAGTTCAATATGCCTGGCATTGTTTCTGTGTCCTCTATTCTGTAGGCATCATTGATCTCCAAGTCTGTTTTTGTGTCAGTCCCATGCTGTTTTTATTACTGTAGCTTTGTGATATAACTTGAAGTCCAGGATTGTGAAGCCTCCCACTTAGCACTTGTTACTCAGGATTCCTTTTGCTATTCCAGGCCCCTTCTGGTTCCATGTGAATTTCAGGATTGTTTTCTCCAGCTCTAAGAAAAGTGCTGCTGGAATTTTGATTGAGATTGCATTAAATCTGTGTATGTATTTTGGAAGTCTGGCTATTTTGGAAATATTGATTCTGCCTATCCAGGAACAGGAGATATTGTTTAATTTTTTGATTTTGCCTTCAATTTTCTTTTTGAAAGTACTGTAGTTGTCATTGCAGAGGTCTTTTACTTCCTTAATTAATTCCAGGTATTTAATTTTTCTTGGTGCTGTTGTGAATGGTATTTTCCCAATTTCCTTCTCCATGGGCTCATTATTAGTATATAGGAATGCTACTGGCTTTTGTGTATTGATTTTGTATCCTGCTATATTACCGAATTTAGTTAATAATTCTAAAAGTGTTTCAGCAGGTTTTTAGGAATCTTCTATGTAGAGGGTCATGCCAGCTGCAAATAATGATAATTTAATTACTTCCTTTCATATACATATCCATCTTGGTCCTTTTTTTCTAACTTCTGCTAATATTTCAGGGACTGTGCTGAACAAGAGTGGTGACAGAGGATGTCCTTGTCCTGTTCCTGATTTTAGGGGGAGAGCTTTCAGTTTTCTCTATCTAATATATGCTGGCAGTGGGTTTGTCACAAGTGGCTTTTGTCAGACCAAGACCACATCATTCTATACCTTTTCTTCAGTGTTTCGTCATGAAAGGATGGTGGGTTTTGTCAAACGCTTTTTCTGCATCTATTGACATGATCGTGTGATCTTTGCCCCTGCTTGCATTTCTGTGATGGGTTATGTTTATTGATTTGCATGTATTGAACCATCCTTGTATACCTGGGATGAAGCCTACTTGGTCATGTTGTAGGTCTTTTTGAGGGTTCACTGCACCCTGTTTGCCAGTATCTTGTTGAGCATCTTTGCCTCTATATTCATCAAAGAGACTGCCCTGTAATTCTCCTTTCTGGTTAAAACCTTGTCTGGTTTGGGGATCAGGGTAGTGGTAGCATTCTGGGAGGACTTTAGGAATACTTCTTCCTTTCAATTTTGTTAAGAAGTTTGAGGAGTATTGGTGTTAGAACTTCCCTGAAGATTTTGTAGAATTTGGCCATGAAACTGTACAGATCCAGGCTTTTATAAATTAGTAGGTTATGCATCATGACTTTCATTTCATTACCCATTTATTGGGTTATTCAGAGGTTTTAGTTCTTCTTGGTTCAATTTTGGTAATTTATATGTGTCTAGGAATCTATCCATTTCTTCTGAATTCTCCAATTTACTGGTGCATAGGTTTGTAAAGTCATTGCTAATAAGGTATTTTTTTTAATCTTGGCAATGTCAGTTGTGATTTTGCCTTTTTCTTTTCCAATTGCGTTGATTTCAGTCTTTCCCTTTTTAGTTAAATTGGCTAAGGATTGTCTGTTTTGTTTATTTTTTTCAAAGACCCAACTCTTAGATTCCTTAATCCTTTGTAATGTTTTTTGGTCATGATTTCATTGACTTCTGCTCTGATCTTTCTAATTTCCTTCCTTGTACTAGCTTTGGGTTTATATTACTGATTTTCTAGGATCTTGAGGTGCAGGGTCCTGACCTTGAGATTATGTATTTGGACTGGTTCTGCTTTTGTGATGCGGGTATTCACAGCTAGAATTTTCTCTCATACAACTGCTTTCACTGTGTCCCATGAGTCCTGATTTATTGTACTGGAATTATCATTTAGTTCTAGAAACAGTCTTATTTCTTCTTTGATTCCTTCGGCAATCCATTGTTTAGTTAAGAGTGTATTGTTTAGTTTCCACGCATTTACATAATTTCTGTGCCTTCTATTGTCATTGATTTTTAACTTCATTGCACTATGGTCTGATAATATGCACAGTATAATTTCAGTTCTTTTACATTTACTTAAGGCTGATTTATGGGCTAGCATGTGGCCTATTTTGGAGAAAGCTCATGTGCTGCTGAGAAGAATGTGTATCCTGCTGTTCTGAGGTGGAACACTTTGTAGATATCTACTAAGCCCATTGGTTCAGGGGTTTTGTTCAACCCTGGTGTTTGCTGGCATTTTGTTTAGTTGATCTGTCCACAATGTCCCAGGTTTTGGCTGAGTGACAGTGTCACTGACACCTTCCTTACAGGATGTCTGGGGGTGGCCATGGGTCCCCAGGGGAGTTGTGTGACCAGAGAGATGACTTTGAGGCACATCCCTGCATGATACGGTTGTCTCCGAGGGGAACCAGACTGGGGGCTGAGCCTGGTTCCAGGCATGAGGCTGACCAGGATTCCTGAGCTCATGCCAGTGCAAGTGTGCCCACGTGGCTGCTACCCACACCCCAGTGACAGCCCCACAACTGCTCTGCCTGCTCATTAGTTGCCCTGAGGCTTAGCAAGTTTAAGCGACACTGTACGACCAGTGTGCCAATTGCAGGTCACTTTTTTTTTTAAAGGTTTTGCCTTCTTATTTTTATTTTATTTATTTATTTTTTTATCGGTACCAGGGATTGAACTCACGACTGCCTGCTTGCAAGGCAGGCGCTTATGCTGCTGAGCTAAATCCCCAGCCCCGCAGGTCACTCTTATTGGTCATCAAGTCATATTTCAAAAGCCCCAAGAGGCCACCTCTGCTGGCTGGGACACTGAGCTTCCCCCATCCAGCCAGTGCCCCAGGGCCTCTGCATGGCCAGCCTCAGCTCCTGGGCTCAGGACTGTGTGCTGGGTGGGTGGCTGCCTGTCTGATGACACTGCCAGGTGCCTGGAGGGCTGGTGAGGCTGCAGGGTTCTTGGTGTCTGAATCCAAAGCCCTCTGCGTCACACTTTGGAAGGGACAGTGGCCCAGCAGAGGTCACAGGCCTTTCCAAGTATCCTTGCAAGTGGCGACTTGTGACTATGGCCATGAATCTGGTGAGACCTGCAGGGAGTGAGGCACCATCCGCAGTGCACAGCGGTCCTGCCTTGCACCCTGAGGCTGACCGTAAGGCCCGGGGTGGCCAGATGCATCCCTCAGCATCTGCCCCTTCCCCTTCTCTGTGGGGCCCTCAGTGCCCCTGCCCTGTAAGCTCCCACACCATGCACCAACCACCCCCCCAGGATGTACTTCGGCAGACAGCAGTCCAAAGGGGAAGTTGTCACACTGGAAGTGGCTGGCAGGTGAGGTGGCTGCCTCCCGGGGACACACAGCATGGGCATCAGCATGGTTCCAGTCTAGTGTCACCAATGCAGGAGCCTGCTGGTACCCAGCACACAGCTTTGGCTCCCCCTTCACTGATATCTGTGACCCCTGAAGTCCTGGGACAAGGGGCGGCCTCTGTTCCCAGGCTGGAAGTGCTAACAGCATGGACCGCCCGAGCCCAGCACAGGACCCTGCACTATGGTTTAGATCTAGATGTCCCCCAGAGGCCACCCCTACTCAGAGGCGGGGCTTTGCGACAGCGACGGCACCATGGGCTGCGCTCATCAGCGGACTCACTCAGCGGGCTTGTGACCAAGTGTACACCTGGGCGCTGGAGCTGGGTCAGAGGCGGTGCGCCCTGGGGATCGGCCTGGCCAGGCTCCCACCCCTCCACACCTCCTCCTTCTGTTTCTGTTTCCTGGCCGCCATAGGCTGAGCTGCTGTCCTCCACCGGGCCCTTCCACCATCTGCCTTTGGGCCACCTGACCAGGACTGAAATTTCTGCAAGCATAACCCAAACTAAGGCTGTGCTGCTTCCTGTCCACATGTCCCCCAAAGCCTCCTACTGACAGATGGGGCTCGGAGTGACTGGACCGTGCCTGTGTGTTGTGGTTTGTGTCTGGAGGTCCCTCAAAGCCCCATGCACTTTAACTGGGGCTTTTTCAGGGGCTGTTGAAGCTAGAGTTTGTGATTGATTTATAGTTCAAGGCTAGGATTAAGGGGGCTGGGATTAGGGCTGGGTGATTGCTGGGTCAGTAAACTGACTGGATTGGCACCGCCCTGGTCTCAGTAGAACTGGATATGATATTAGGGACAGAAAGAGGATTATCTCGCTCTCTCATTGCTTTTGCCGTCTTCTGATGCCACGAATGGTTGGCCTCTGCCGTGTGCCCCCGGCCTTGGAGCCAGCTGATTATGGGCAGAAACCTCAGCAAAATGTGAGCTGAAAAAGCATCTTCTCCTTAGATTTGAGGCTGTTGGTTATTGTGTCTCAGCAACAAGAAACTAAGACAAAGCCTCTCCTCCTGTATGTTGTGGGTGTCAGGTATTGTGTGTTAGTGAGGACTAAGTGATTGATACACCCCAGCCCCGGTGACTGTCTTTGCTGCTGGAAGTGCAGACCCCCTCTCCTCACTCTCCTTTCCTGGGGTGTGAGAGCACAGAGGCCCTGGTACTCAGGGCTGATGTGAGGACCTGGTGAGACCCTGGTACAAGGCTGGACACTGCCTGGCCTCGTGGGACAGCCAGAGAAGTCCCTGAGTCCTCTTTCTGTTAGTGTCACCATGAAGCTCCTGCCACTGCTGTCCCCCTACTTGCACTGGTCCCAAGTGACCCCTCATCCCTGAAAAGAGCTCGAAGGCACTTGTGCCAGCAGGACCAGAGCAGTATGCCAAGCCCAGCCTGCAGAACCGAGAAGGCAGTGGGCAGCACCCTGGCCAGCGCCCAGGTACCCCAGGTAGCCCCGAAGGTCTAAAGATCCCAGGACCCTTCCAGCTCGAGCTGCCCGCCTCACTGAATTTCCATCCACCTCATGGCTGAGCCCATCGTGGCCCCCCAAGAGAAAGGCCCGTTCTCTAAGAGCAGGCGTGTGGCCTCGTTAGGAGTTGGGTGGAGACTTCGCATGTATCCTCCTGGTGGCGTCTCCGGTGGGCTCACACCCATGTAAGGCAGAGCTCTCCAAGTGTCCCCACTCACACTCATGCCTGCACCCCACTTGGCTCCACGACGCTCTGCAGCAGCGAGGCCTGCCTTGCCTGTGCCCGCGCAGTCTGCTTCCTCTACCTCCGTGGCTTCTCTGCTAGGGGCAGGACACACACACCCCCTGCTGACCTCCACCCCCCTGAGTCTGCCTTCTAGGAAACCCGGCCTCTGTCGATGGATGAACGGGCGGGCTGGGGAAGGCCAGGATTATCACCACCATTTCAAATGACAGAAGTGGGGCCCAGCAAGGGTGACTAATTTGGTCAAGGAATCACTTCAATAATTAGTGGACGTCATTAGACACCGTCCTCCCACTTGAGAACTGAGGCCACAGGACACCATGGAAACTCTGCCAAGATGAAGGTTGTTACAGGGGTGTGGAGTGAGAGCTCCCCCAGAGTTGGGGCTCCCTTGGGGTCATGCAGATGGGGGTCTTCCCAGGTGCCTTCCTTGGGTTTGACCAGCCCTACCAAGGAGCTGGTGAACCGTGACCGCCACCACCCACACACGCCTGAGAGTTGCCTCTATAAAGCTGGGGGAAGAAGAGGCAATTTTCTCCCCAGAAATAGGACTTCTCTCCCCAGAACCATTTGTACTGAAGACGTCAGGTTGACAGTGAGCTGGCTGTGCGCACTGCCTTCCCGGGGACAGGCGTCCTCTTCCGGGTGACAGCTGCCTGCCGTCAAGGCCTGACGCGCTCCTGGGAAGACTCCTGTGCCTCGAGGCCCGGCCCGCCCGCCCGCTTCCTTCCTGCGCGGGACACACGGTTCATGCAGATCTGCTACAGTGGCGGAAATGTTACGGGGGGGAGAAAAAGCTGTCGACGGTTTTATTTTTAAAAGTAACTAAGAATAGAGTGCGCATCGTAAAAATAGCAAGCGGGAAGCGGAGTGGAACTTGAGGCCAAGATTTCTTCCTCAAAGTCAAAAGTGTGGCTTTCAAAAGGAACTCCACCTTTCCCGCACAGGCTCGGGAATCGGGTCGGAACAAAAGGAGCCCAGGGGGGCTTGTGCCCGTGTCATCCACTCTGCCCCAGCCTCAAGCTTGGACACAGAGGACATGAGACTCACCCCGTTGTGAGGGGAGAGAGCCACGTCACCTGCCGGCTCACTGGGCAGGGCGTCTGCTCTCTGGTCACTGTCTCCGGGATCGGAGTCATGACGGGGAAGTGCCAGGAGCCCGGAAACTCCTGCTTTCCATTCCAAGATGTCGCTGCATCCAGGAGACTTGGGAAGACTGTCATCCTCTAGGGAGGGGCAGAAGGGACAGAGGCTGTGGGGCCGACACTTCTCATCCAAGTGGTTTTGCTACAAGAGAGAGTAAAGTCCATAGCACTAGGAGAAGCAACTGCGGTCAGAGGGACCAGCGGTCAGCTGCTGAGAGGATGCTGACCAGTGTCCTAAACTACCCTTCCACCCAAGCCTGGCTCCCTGTGACTTGGTGGCCAGGACCAGGGCTCCTGATCCAGCAGCTTCTCATAGCAGAGGCCCCGTCAGTGGGGACCAAAGGCTGAGCAGTGCGGCAGATGACCCCACGGGCCTGTGGCACAAGTGAGCCACGCCGCTCTTAGAGAGTGGGTGGACCAGAGCAAGGCCAGGGCGGGGCAGAGCACAAGAAGCTGCGTGCTCCAGTCCTTGGCCATCGGTAGAGGGCTTGTTCCCTGGAGCTGTGGTCCTGGAGCCGTAGCACCACTGACCACCTGAAGGACCACAGGGCGGGCAGGCTGCCTGTAAGAAGAGCCGGACTGCACTACAGGAGCCGGACCCTGAGCCCGGAGGCCCCAAAACCCGAGGCAGAGGTGAGCCCGGGCGGTCAGGGACCGCGCTCTGCGTGGGGGTCGGCGATCTAAGCAAGCCGGTGGCGGGGTGAGACAGCTCACCTGCTGCACCCTCAACTCCTACAGGAAAAGAGCGAAGACAGTGAGGTGCAGGGAGGTTTCACAACTTGCCCAAGGTCACGCAGCCCAAGGTCAGAGTCGGGATTTGAGCCCACGCCCTCTGCCGTGTGTCTCAGCTCTTAGAGTTCCTGCCACATGTCCTCGGGCCCAGTGGACCTGCTGCTCCTTCAGTCAGCACTTCAGATGCCAGTGACCGGGGTGAAAGTGGCTGACGGTGGGCGAGTGGATGTCTCTGTTTATGGAGAACACGTCCCCGCCAGGGTATTTTTAGGCAGTCTGGCGTTGGGACGCACAGGCACTGAGAAGTACTAAACACAGCACTGCTTACCAAAAATAACCCTGTGTCCATATGGCTTCGCACTCCAGTGAGATCCCATAGGACCAGGCAGGGCCCATGCCACGCATCCCTGCACCGCAGCCTCGGGAAATTGTCCTGCTGGTCCAGTGGACAAGGGGAGCTCTGGCCAGGTCAGAAGGAACAGGTCGACGACACAGGGAAGACAGGGCAGAGCCCCATCCTCCTTACGCGAAGTGAGACGGAGGCAGGGCGATCTCGCCAAGGGGTAGAAGTACCCGCTCCCCACCCTCCTCCTGCGCTGGGCAGATGGTGGCATCCACCCGGCTGGAGCCCTCAGGTGCAGTGACACGAGAGCAGAGAAAGAAGAGACGAGCCCCTCCTGCTCCGAATCCCGTGCACCCATCCCGCACCACAAGACTGGAATGGGCACTGGGGAAGAGCAGACCCAGCGCTGCCTGGGGGGCTCTGGAGCCTCCCTGATGGGGTCACCTCTGTGACAGATCCTCCCAGCACCCCCAAACCCCACAGGCAATGGCTCCCAGGAGGTCCCGGCAGGCAGAGCATGCCCCATACCAGCTGGCATCCCTGCATATCTGTGGGACAGGGAGTCCAGTGGGGGACAGGTCAGGCGGGCAGGGAAGGGATGGAGTAGACAGCAGAGCCAGCGTGGGTGTCCAGGTTGCCTTTGACGCCACCAGGGAGGAAGAAGCGGGAGGAAGAGGAGAAGGATGGATGGGGGATGGGAGGGTGTCCTATATCAGCACGTCAGCACTGGGACACTGGAGTCCCTGCCACCAGGGCAGCCAGTCCCACGCTGGCCGACTGCTCATCACTTACCGCTCTGTCCCACTTCCTGTTGGGAGTCTGTGGGATGATAATCAACTGCCTTTCAGTTGATGCTGCATTCTGCCCTCCATCTCCTTCGTCCCCAAGGCCCTGTGGCCAGCACATGCACGCTGTAGAGGGAAAGTCTGGAGCTTCGAAGCCCACGGGGCCTGCTCGGGCCTGGGGTGGGCGGGAGGGCCCCACACAGTCAGGGCTGCAGCTCTCTCCTGCATGGAACCGGGTGGCCTCAGTGGGCCGGGGGTGCGGAACCCAGGTTTCCTGCCTGGAGCAGACCCGCACGCCCCGCACCATGGCAGGAACCCCTGGGGCTCCCGGTCCTTGCTGACACTGGCTGCTGTGGTGCCCTGCGTTCCACCACCCTAATAAACATGCAGTGGCACCTGTGGCCCTGGTGCCTGTGGCCCTGGGGTACAGCTCCCTGCCGCCCATGCTCCTTGGCACCCACCTGTCCTCCCGGTGAGGGGCCCCGGCCCCGGCCCGCTCTGCGGTTGCATTGCCCCCTGCAGCTGGACCTGGAGGGCTCTCGAGCAGCTGGCTCGGAGGGTGTCCCAGCTGGTCCTCTCTTCTCCACCCGTGCTCCAAGCAGTGTCTCGCACAGAGCAGTTTTTAATTTTAATGAAGCCTAGCCTATCTCTCCCCGGCTCTTTTTTCCTTGCGGAGCCTGGACTTTGGTGTTAAAGCCGAGGTCACCCGGGCCTCGGCCACTCACCCGGGCCTCGGCCACTCCATCCATGCTTCACACTGAGTTCTCCGAGCCATCCAGAGATGTTCTGTGGGGAAGGTGTGAGGTCAGTGTCTGCAGTCCTGACCTTTGCCTGTTGATGTCCTTATGAGCATCTCTACAATCCTTAAATGTTAATTGCAAAGCTTACAAAGAGGCAGGAAGAAGTAGGATCCGTGTTCAGTGGTGGCTTCCGAGGAAAAGTCCCATCTGGTCGGTGGGGGATGGGCTGAGAGACAGGAGGGGAAGGGGCAGGTGGGGGGTGGTCTGCAGCACGGCCAGCACCTTGGGGACACAGCGGGGTGTCTTGGGGTGCAGAGGCCCTCACCTGGGCAAGGCCTGAGGGGGTCCTCCCGGGGTAGGTGGGTGGAGAGAGCCAAGCCACAGGAGCTGGGGACCCAGAGATGCGGGCTTAGAGGGGACCCTGACCCTGCTGTGCAAGACCTCACTGAACCAAGGACACAGGGACACGGGAGGGGGCTCCTAAAGAGCCCAGCTGGGTGACAAAGGTGCTCTTTTGGAGCCACCTCAGCCAGGCTGGCCCGGGCCTCCTGGAACCCGTTGCTAGCAGGCATGGCAGCAATGCCAGGCCAGTTCAGTTCCCGTCGCTAACCAGACGCCTGCTCATCCTCGATATCCGTACAAATTCCGGTCTCCACCGCCCGGGTGCCATCTGGTGACCCTGGCCAGCCACAAGCAGCTCCGCCCCTCCCCCTGTGCCCGGTCACTGCCCACCCCGGGCCCCTGGCCTCCTCCTCGGGGGTTTGGCGTCCAGCCTGAGCTCTCCCTGCAGGGTCTGTGAAGGAAGGTGCCCTGAGCGGCTCCACAGGCTCCGGGCTGTCACACTCAGGGTCGCCTGGGCACCCACAGCCCTGGCACCAGCTGTCCCCAGCCCCGGGCTTGCACTCCTCTGCC
>PVJX010026227.1:0-26114 GCA_004027295.1 Dolichotis patagonum | reverse complement strand
AAAAAAAATGCAAGGCCCAGCTCCCACCCAACATCAGTTACATCGAAATCTGTTGATAATGGAATCCAGACAACAGTGATCCTTAGATTTCCCCCCCCAAAAAAAGCATTAAACTTTCAGACATTGAAAGAAGATTACAGGACCATTGATGCTTACTTAGTCCCTTGATTTCTGCCATCCAAAAAGGCAGTTTCCAGAAGACATCAGAATAGCATATCGGGCAGAGCTTGCCTGAAACAGGATTTAAGTCCTAGCAGGATACTCAACACCTAATGTGCCTCAGACTCTTTATCTTTATATGGATAGTGATAGCTCTTTGTTTCATAGAATAGTTGTAAAATATGTAAGAAGTATTTGCTAGATACCAGGCTCTTTGCTAAATCCTAGGAAGAAAATTGATCAAAAAAGCCACACTGACTTTTCTTAGGGAACTTGCCTTCTAATATGGTTTGGGAAAATAATTATAAAAGTAGTTATTTTTAAAACTACATAATCACAATTACGTTACTAGAAAAAGATACTTATATTTAGGAACAATGCCAGGAACTAAGAAAAATGTGTAATAGGAGATCTTGACTTGGATAAATAGCATGGAATTTGAAAGGATAAAATCAAATTCAGTAGAAATGTAGAATAAGGAAATTCATAGTATGAGGAGAAGCCCAAGCAGAGGGACACACTGAAGCAAATGCCTCAAGAGGTGAAGCAGTGATGTCTATAGATGACCAGCAAGGTTTCACATACCAATGTAGTACTCAACAATCAATCCTTGTCCTATCATCAGTCTTCTCTTCCTCTCCCTGCTCCTCCTCATCATCATCACCATCTTTTTTGAATTTAAGCTACAGATAGATGAGAACTACAAATGGGAAAAGACATTCACTGAATCAGATGATACTTTCTTTTTCCTTTCTTTTAGTTTATGGAAAACGGGAAAAACAAAATTTCATAACAAAATAATAGGCAAATAACAGTATTTAATACATTACATGCTGTTATCTTTGAAGTAGTTGCTCAGGGTACAAGATATGTGCATAAAAATTTCACTAATAGATATAAGCACAAACCTTCCTTTATAATGAACTAAGAGATACTAATAGTATATCTGACTTGCATCTTTTCCCTTTTCCCTACTGTCCTTCCACTTTCACCCATCCTGGTTCCTCTTCCCTTTTTAACAATTTGTTCCCATTTCACGATATCTACTGTACATTTTAGAGCTTATTTACTCTTTCAGTTTCTCACACCAGGAGACAATATGGTGTCTACACATGTGAGTCTGATTTCTTTCACTTACGAGTATGGTCTCAAGTGGCATCTATTTACCTATAAAAGTCTCCAATTTATACCTCTTTATAACTAAGTAATACTCCAGTGTATAAAAAACGCATCTTTTTTCTCAGTTTATGGGCATTTGGATTGTTTCCAAGATCTAGCTATTAGAAATTGTGCTGCTATAAACATAGGTCCACTTCTTCTGTCTTCCATTCTATGTGAGTTAAGATTTTCAAACTAGGCCATTGATATTCTAAATTCCCACAGGACCTGTAGTAATTTCACCTTTTTCATTCCTCATTGAATGAATTTGAGTCTTTTTTTTCTTTCTTGATAAGATTGGCTAATGGTTTATCAATTGTATCTATTCTTTCAAAGAATCAACTTTTCAGTTCACTTGTTTTGTTATTTTAGTCTCAATTGTGTTAATTTCTGCTTTGATCTTTATAATTTCCTCCCTTCTAAGGGCCTTGGTTTTTACTTGTTCCTCTTTTTCTAGAAGCTTAAGGTGCAAAATTATGTTGTTTACTTGTGTTCATTCTGTTCTCCTGATGTGAGAATTCACTGTTATAAATTTCCCTCTTAGGACTGCTTTCACTGTGTCCCACAAGTTTTGGTATGATGTATATGCATTTTCATTTAGATATTGTTTAGCTTCTTCTTTAATTTCACCTATGAACCATTGATTGCTCAGAAAGGTGTTATTTAATTTCCATGTGTTTATGGAGTTTTTGCATTTTCTGTTGTCATTAATTTCCAATTTCATTGCACTATTGTTGGATAATATGTATGAGATAATTTCATTTCTTTTGCATTTATTTAAGTATATTCTATGGACTAATATATGCTCTATTTTAGAGAATATTCCATGTGCAGCTGAAAAGGGCTTGTATTCTGATGTTATTGAGTGGAACACTCTGTAAACATCTACTAAGTCCTTTTTTTCACAGATTCAGTTCATTTCTGATATTTCCTTGCTAAATTTTTGCCTGGTTTATCTATTTGTGCCAGTAGGCTATCAAGGTTCCCTGTTATAATTGTGTTATTGCTTATTTGATATTTCATGTCTGTGAGTATTTGTCTTGTGTAGTTGGGTTCTCTTGTATTTAATGCATACATATGATTATCTCCTCTTCTCAACATTTTCCTTGAACAAGTATGTAGTGACTTTCTATAAAGGTCATTCTTGGTTTGAAGTTCACATTGTCTGCCAACAAAATAGTTACCCTTTTTTTAATCCATGTTCCTATTTCATGGAGTATTGTTTTTCATCCTTTGACTTTTAGTCTATGAATTTTTTTTAGTTTAATATGTTTCTTGTATACAGCATATCATTAGATCTTGTCTCTTGATCCATTCTGTTGGTCTGGTTTTTTTGTTGTTGTTGCTTTTGTTTTGGGGGTTTTTTTTCTTTGTGAATTGAGGTCATTGATATTGATGGTTATAACTGATATGTATTGGCTTATCATTATCTTCATCAGGTTGTTTTCATGCTGTTGGTTCTCTACTTTTCCCCTCTGCTTAATTGCTTACCTTGCCTAGTGATTTTTCTATTATTTTTTTTGAATTGTGGTCATCTTTACCTTTGACTAGACTAGAGTATCTTTCAGTACCCTGTTTAGTGTTCATTTGGCGATCATGAATTTCTTCAATTTTTCGTTGTCATGATAGTATCTTACTTCTCCATTAATTTTGAAAGATAGTTTTTCAGGGCACATCAGTCTGGGTTGGAAGTTGTTTTCTTTCAGGACTTGAAATATTTCACTCCAATCTTTTCTTGACTTGAGGGTTTGTATTGAGATGTCTCCTGTGATTCTGATATGATTTCCTTTATAGGTGATCTGTTTTGTTTCTCCAAAAGCTTTTAATATTCTCTTCCTGTGCTGAATTGCTGGGATTTTGCTTATTATATGTCTGGGTGTAGATTTATCTTGGTTATAACTAATTGGAGCTCTATGTGCCTCACTTACCTGTATGTCAGATTCTTTTCTCATGCTTGGGAAATTTTCTGCTATTAATTCTGCAAATAGTTTTTTATATCATTTGTGTTGACTCCTGCTTTTTCATTGACACGATTATGCCTATGTTATTTTTGTTGTGTCATCTTCCAACTATTGAATTGCTATTCCCTGATTCTTTTTATTTTCCTTTCATGATTGTTAGCCACAATCCTGTCTTCAGTTTCATTCAAATGGATTTACCAGCTTTTAATGGAATTTTAATTTTCTGAATATCTTTTGAATCCATTTCATGCATTCTGTTTCTTTCCTATATTCATCATTCATGGTTTCCATCCTCTTCTTATCATTATCTATTTTTTATCTGTCTCTACTCTAGATTTGCTAAGCAATTCCTTTAGGAATGTTGATATTTCTTTTTTTACCTGCCTGAAAGATTATTTCTGATTGGATTTCTTCTGTAGCCTCATGGATTTCTTTACTTCAGTTGCTATCATTTCAGAAATGTCAAGTGTGTGCCCTCCATTTTCCTCGGTCTCATTGCTTGCTGGACTTGCTTTGGGTGACTGGAGGTTTGAGGCTGAATTTTTCTTCTACATCTTATCATTTTTCATTTCAAAAGTTTTTAATTTTTTTGTGTTGATACTTGTAAATTTTTGTAGTAGGTAGCTTTATGACTACCATCAAGGCCTCTCTAGGCTGGATTTGTTCTTCAGAGATGTCTTCTGTGTAGGAAGTTCTTGGTTTGTGTCTGTCCCATGATCCCTGTTTCTTTTGGTGGTATCTCTCTCCCAGTTGCTGTGTTGTTTTCAGGTAGTGACATGGGTCTGTTCCCAGGCCCATGCATCTTTGGCTCCTCCTAGTTCTTGATCAGCCTTCTTTTTTTCTCTTCTACTGACAAGCTTCTGTCTTTTTAGGTCTTTTGTTGCAGGGTTGGGTGTGATGCTGTGATATTGTCTGGTCCTCTGCTCCTGCTGTTGCAATTGAAGGCTGCTCAGTCCCAATTTTTACTCCCCTCCCGAGGTGCAATGCTAACTTCCCATTTTCTGCTTGTTCCTTTCCCACCTTCACTCACCTGTGCTGTAGTCTGCAACTTCCTCAGGTGAGATGAGGGTGTGTGCTATGGGGTGCCTTTCTGCTCCTGACCCAGGCAGCATGGGGACAGCTGAAGGCTGCACAGTCCCAGGGTGCAAGGCTGTTTAATTCCTTACCAATACTTTGTAACTGCTGAACATTTTAAAATATCAATGAGAAGGAAGGAAGGAAGGAAGGAAGCAAGCAAAGAAGGAAGGAAGAAAGGAAGGAAGACAACGATTTCCATAACTTCTATAAAAGTAAAAATGTTCCCCTTATGCAGTAAGATTAGCTATTTTTGTGAAATGAAGATCTTATGGGAAGAACCACAATGGCTTTCAAGCCTATGACAAATGGTTTGCTAATGAGAGGTGGTTCACTGTCAAGGAGCTATCTTCACAGAATGCTGGGACAGATGTTTTGTAGGGTGAAGAAGAATGAGAATCTCCAGCCACCCTGTAGGTAGGGAGATTATCAGCTGCTATGGCACATTGAAAATTGTTCCCACTGACATCAAAATGTGCTTTAAATGTGACTACTTGACTCCCCTTCCCTTCAGTCTCTTGGAAGAGTTGAGTGAAAAAAATACAATAATAACACCCTTCATAGATTCCCTCAGAGTTCTCTTTGGAGGTTCAAGATTAAGTAGTGAGATACAGACAGCCATTGTTGCTCTGTATTCCTGCATCTGATAATATGCATTTGATCAATTATTTTAATATAGGTTATATAAAAAGCTTCATGCATCTGCTTTTGTCCTTCCTGACTATAGATTTTCCCTTTCTTATTCCTCTGTTTTTCAATCTCTGTGGTTTGTTACTTTGCTTGAAAGATAATGTGTGACACTATGTCTGGCTCACCACAGCTGTCTGCTCACCCCTTCTACCTTAACATGTTCTCTGTGCAGCTGCACAGCTTGTAATGAAACATCAAACAGAACTGCATTCAAATCTAAGTTCTGTAACTCATCCAGCTACAGGTCTTTGATTACAGCACCTCAATTCTTGATTCTTTGGTTAGCAAACAGGGCCCACACTGTTGGGTTATTGTCAGTATCCATGATAACTCACTGAAACATCCTGACTGAAGCCTATTTATTGATAGATAATCAATTAATGGAAGTAAATTATTGTACCTCAGTTAGTTTATTAGAATTATTATGTCTTGTTTCTTTGCCTTGAGTTTTTGTCCTTTTTCTATCAGCAAATGCTGACCCTCGCTGTACTAACAAAAATGACCTTTACCAACCCTGCACTAATGTAGTGCCCAGTAATCAAAACTAATGAAAAGAAAATGACAACAACAAAAACCAAAAAAATTGTAACTTTTTCTCCAAAGTCTCAGGAAAATTCCAGAGCCTAGTTCTCAGAGTGATTCTGATCATGTAACCAACCCTTAACCTATCTCTCAGTCCAAGATGCAATGTTCTGATTGGTCAGACCTGAGCCTACCACCCATACATGGTATAGGAGACAGGAAGTCCCCAGAAGAGACATGAGAAGCTTACACTTAAAGTAGGGAGCCTGGGAATGCAGGAGAATCAATCCATGACCACTAACTACAGATATATTTCATTTCCCCTTTAATATCAACTCCCTTCTTCATATGACAGCTAGTGACATAAGCCTATATGGACCAGCTGCTCAGTTCATCCTTTTTCTTGACCTTGACCACTCCTTATCCAACATTCACCTGCACTCTGGAGGACATTTAGCCTCCATCTCCCAGCATTCTCATTTATCCAAGGCTGAACAGAAAGAGCAGGTGTCAAACAAAGGTGATAAGGGCAGCTAATCACTTGGCTTCCAGTCACAACACTTTCAGCACACAGCTACAGGGCCACCAATTTAAAGGAAATCAATTCTTCCTGCATTGATTTTTCTAGCCTTCCTCAAACAAAGAAATATTCCCCACTTTGTCTTTATAGTGACTTAAAACAATCAACAATAGCTGTAATACAGTTTCCCAAGACTATTTACTCTACAGCCAAGCCTAGAAATAGGAACTAGGTACACAAACATTTTTGTCACAGTCTACATCCAGGAGAGACATCACTAATCAGTCAAGCACTCTTTCCTGATGAAATTGGGCCTGATCTCTGAATCTTCCTCAACACAGCAGCTGTCAAAGAAATAATGGAATTGGCTTTATTCCTAAGAACCCATTTGTTCTCTTAGGTCTTGGCAATATTTTGTGTTCATGTCTGTATCTACCAAGTTGTAATGCTAACAGCTCCTCTTGTGGTGGACCCATTTTACAAGTGATCAGCAAAGTTCAGAGAAGTGCAACAGCATACTCAGACTGCACAACTACCAAAATGACTCTACAGTCCAAGTTTTATATACTGTAGCTCCTCTTCCTCTTCCTCTTCCTCTTCCTCCTTCTCCTCTATTTTAAAAACAGAAAACTGTTCTTAACTCCCTATCCATCTAGCAGCATGGGTGAAATAAAAGGACACAGATTTTCATGGCAGCCCCAAGGAGTGGCTTACTATTGCTTTCTGCTCCTAAAGGCTCAAGGTGAGTACTTAGGACAGGACTGCTATCCAGTCCACAGAGAAGTACTAGAGGCCACAGGAGCTACTGCTGGGCAAAGCAATTTTACAAATGATACCAGAGCTGGCACCAGCCTTGTCTTCCTCAGTGGTAAGCATGAAGATAGTCTTTTGTGCACAGGATGCTGTGGAAACTCCCAGCTTTCCTTTCCCAGGAAAAGTGGGCAGCAGTGGCATGTCACAGCAAATCACACTCACCTCCCAGCACTAGACCAGAGCAGAGATCAAAAAGCAGCTGGAAAGAGATGGCTGATGCCAGAGAAAAGCTGAGACAGAAGTGAACTTGCACAGCAGGAGCTCGGCGAGCAGCCCTGGGAGGAGAAAGGGAGGGAAATCCTATTTTCTGTGCTAGCAAAGCAAAATAAAATATAGTAACTCCCTGTAGCTACAGATATTGCACTAAACTCCAGTATTTCTTCCCCATTCTCCTTGCCTTGGTTTTTTTTCTAAGCATAAGAAGTTGTGTAGCTGCAGAAGAGAAAAGTATAAGCTTGGACCTGAATCCAATTTCACTGATTTGCTTTCTGAATAACCTACAGGAAATTCCTCTGGTCTGTACCTCACTTTCTCCCTTCATATAGTAGGGATAAACGTTTTCCATTCTATCATGCAGGTTTTCTCACTCGGGGAATTATTGACACTAGGGACCAGATAATTCTGGGGGGGGGGATACCCTACATTGCAGGATATTTTGTGCCCACCCACTGTACTTGAGTATCACACATCCACCCCATCAAAAGGACTAAAAGTATCTCCAGAGTTCACCAAATATCTTAGAAGGCATATTCACCCTTAGTTGAGAACCAGTACCTAATTTGGATTCTTACAAAAATTAATCAAGTTACTATTACACAGTATGAAATACTTAAACAGTGTCTGACACATCCCAAGTTTTGAAGTCCTGTTAAATATGAGTTATAACTGCCATGCCTTTATCTGCACTATTCCTGCTGCATGGACCACCATTATATCTTTTTTCACACACCCTGCACCCACATGTATGACATGCATCACTAATCAATTGTAACTCTGTGCCTGAGGCCACTGAGCGTGTGCTCCAAGCCCTTCTCAGCATAGCAGCCATCTTCCAAGACCTAGATATTCTTGTGCATTCTTCAAGAACCAGGAACTGAACCTGGCACACAGAAGAACCTGGACAGCCCTGGGAAGTCTCTATGTCTTTTTAATAGAAAAAGAAACTAAAATCTGTAAGGATTAAATGTTTTTCCTTAGGTCATATGGTTATTAGATAACCCTGAAACTAGGTACCCAGGACACAAAGTCTTTATGCTGAGCCATATCACCGGGACTTTTTTACTTTTTTGAGACAGGATCTTACTAAGTTGCCCAGAAAGGACTCAAACTTGAAATCCTGTCTCAGCCTCCATCAGTGCTATGAGGCATGCACTATCACATCTACCTCAGAGCTCATATTTTCAACTTAAGTGTGGATAAGGTACGCATAGTGCTGCAGTGGGGTATGCTGATAAGCTACCCTTCTGAGAAAAATTTAAGAGCTTTATTTTGTAGTTTTTGCAAATTCCCTTGGTGTAAATACAAGACTATGTCTCACAGTGGCAAGTTTAAAACTAGAAAGGTTTCAGCAACTGACACAAAATTCCTAAACACATAACAATCGTTGCTTGTAAGCCGGAGCAAGTAGCTTCTAACACAGCACCCAGAGTCGCCTTTCAGTCCATTTCAAAAGAAGACAGAGCTTCACCAAAGTTTCAAATCCCAAGAAGCCTTGGGGTATTGAAAACTAACAGCAGAATGAGCTAAGATGGAGAATGTTTTACTTTTCATCTCTGTGGTTTGATATCCACCCACAAATCCATGTTACGGTTTGAATTGCACAGCTCTGCTTACATAACCTAACACAGTAAACTCTAGATACAATATCCAGAAAATTAGCTCAGGCTGACAGTAACTTTGTAGCCTCTCTAACTGCCTACAAGTTCTTTTTGGAAGAAAATAATATCCTCCATCCTTAGGCTGATGGTTTCTAGCAAATAACTCAAAAATAAATATTATCAGCAGCATAGTATGTCTGGGCCAGTGCAGAGCTTGCTGTAGTCTCTCTTCCAGATACACAGTGCAAGATGTGCATCAAATTAACACCACAGCTGTAGGCTAGCAATGGTACTCTGGGGTCCACCCCATCAGGCTGTGTGAGATCTTCCATGCTTTCGTAATTAGCATGAAGCTCTACGCTTAGTTAATTTAATGAGCATTGATCGCGTGCTCACTCTGCTCTTGAGTGAGCAAAGGCCTCCCTACTCTCTTCTTTATGTTCCAATACCCATACCCTACCCAGAGGCAAAGATGAATTATTCTATCTTGTTCCTGTCGGGAACTTTCTCTTCCATCCTGATGCACCCCAAAACCCTGTGAGACACTCTCATGAGTGTGCACAGCATCTTTGCCAACTCTGAATGCTGAGAGAAGGCAGATTTCCAGTGACTTTCTTTCCATTTCTAGAAAGCATGGGGCTTACCACATAAATACAGCTATTCCCCTCAAGATTTACAAAATATGTTTGACTTTGTACAATGGCCACGGGTCTTTGTTTCTCAATTCTCCTGAGAAATTATCTTCTCTCTCTCTCTCTCTCTCTCTCTCTCTCTCTCTCTTACACACACACACACACATACACACACAGTCACAAACACAGGCCTTGCCTGGAGTTTAAAGCTCTGAATTCTAAAGCTGTATAATTATTTTTTCCTATAGATTCTGCCACTAAGTCTTCATTGAAAAATTTAAGTAAGACTTTGGAACATGGTTAATGTATAAATTGCTGAGAATCAGCCAAGAGGTGAATCCAAGAGGTGAAAGAACTTAGAATTTAGAATTTGGCATTAAACAGACAAGCTTGGGTTCAAATCCTGGCTCTGTCACATGCTGGTTATATATCCTTGAAAAGTCATTTAAGCTATCTGTAACTCAGTTTCCTCACATATAAGGTGGAGGCAGTAATACTAAGTAAATAAGGATCACGTGTCATTAGACAGAAGAAAATAAATAGGAACAGAGTCCTAGTCCAGCCTGAGCCACATGAGGACTTCACTGGGGATAAGAAAACCATCTGCTTTTCTAGTTAAGAATTAAAGTTTTTTGAGTTAAAAGGAGATTCTGGAGCCAGCCACCCTGGTAAGTGGCTGTGGTCTGGCAAGCTGCGGCCACCCCAGGGGGAGAAGTAGCATCTCCTGAGATCTGCCATGTTCGAACTTAGGGTGCTGGGAAACAGAGCAAGCAGCCAGCCACCCTGGTAAGTGGCTGTGAGCCTACCATCTCGTGGGCTGAGAATCAAACATTTCATTCTCCCCTCCCCTACCCCCCACCGTTAGTAAGTGGGAGCCAGAGATCTGAGCATCTCTAGGGAGGTTTACCATATGTAATACAGCAAATAAGAGGGATTTCCTATTATCATCTCTTTAAAGGCAAATATTTTTATCGCCATTTTGCTTTTTCCTGATTAATAGTATTGCTCTATTCAATATTCTGTTTTGATAAGCTCTATAATGTTCTGTATTTCCTTTGGATTTGCTATACCTGATTGAAAGAACAACTATTGTGAAGATAACGAGATATACTATGGTACCTATTATTGTTATCCTGGTAACCTGCTATGAAGTTCTGTACCAGTTTCACTACACTGTCTCAATTGGCTTTATTCCATCCTGTTCTGTTGTATTTTACTACCTTTAAATTAATAAAAAAAATTTTTTAAAAAAGAAACACATTTAACTTGAAAGGAAATTTATAGACTAAAACTAAAAGGAGAGAAAACAATTGTTCCATACAATGGGAGATCAGAGAAAAAGCAAGGGTAACTTTCCCATCAACCACAGAATGGATAAGAATGGATACTGTGTCTGATGGTATGGATATTTTCATACCATGAAAGCTACCCAACTATAAAGTAGAATAATCTTGAGGCTTTTGTAGGTAAATAGATGCAACTGGAGATCATGTTCATGGGTGAAACAGTTTGAACTCATATGGGTGAACCCTAGCATAAAAAACAGGAGGAGTTATAGGGAACAAAAAAAGCAGTGTATATTATAAAAGTGATAGGGGAGGAAACACCTGGGAGGAGAAGGCAGTGACAGTGTTAATTTCTTACCGTCTTGGCTTAAACTCTTGTATTGTTTTCACAATTTTGTTAGGCTTGGTTTTGTTGTCTTGCTTTGTTAGATTTTTCTGATGGTATGGACAGCTGTTTTGAAAATAATGGGATGTATTAGTGTATTCATGGTTGGTTTCCTATTATCTTGTTTTGAAGTCCTATAATGTTTTCATTCATTTGTTTAATTGGTTTTATTCTGTTGTGTTTTGTTTGATTTTATTATATGTGATAGTATAGACAACTGTTTTGAAGAAAACGAGGCATTATGAAAACTACTGTTCATTTCTTATTATCTGGTGTTGAAGTCCTGTAATGCTTTCATTCTTTTGATTGGTTTTATACTATTTTGTTATGTTTGATATTGTTGTGTGTGAAGATATGGACAACTATTTTGAAGAAAACAAGAGACATTATGGTAAGCACACCAAAAAAAGGAGACTCTGGTTTAAAGACCCAGAGATATGCAACAGGCTTCTTTTTGTTCCATTCTGATGGTTTTAGGATATCCTTAATCATCTTCAATATACTTTCTGTTTATAGTGTTTTATGTCCTTGATAAGGAACTCATTTGCTTCTTGGTCTGTAAGAGATTTTTTTTTTACAGACCAGGTTTCTTTTTCAGAATTTTCCAATACTAAGTAACTCTCCTGATCCCCTAAGCATAGAAACCACCAGGATATATATACACATACACATACACACACACACACACACACACACACACACACACACACACACACACCATGGATGACACAAAGGAAATACAACAGATGAGATGACCTCAGAATTCCCAGTGTTGTGTTGAGTGGCTTCCACATTCATGTAAACCTGATTCTAAGTATCCTCTTTTAGGACATCACATGGCTATCTTTAGAGACTTAAAGAGGACATTAAAATTCCTTAAGATTTGTGAATCAGCTTTGTCCTCTTATCTTCAGTTTCTAGTGAGCCTTGAGAGATCACTTCAAGGAGAGGAAAGATACTGGCTTATCAAAGTCTGGGAACTCACAAACTTTCTCCCCATTATCTCCCATCTTGTTTTAGTCCTATCTTTTCTGGCTTATAATTTCTGGAAAATCTCTTCTGTAGAGCTTTGTCAGAGCTACTGGATAGTTTTCATGCTGGAGCACAGAGGGTGAGGAGACTGTATGTCTGATTGCAGGAACAGAGGGTGACTGAGGTCCAAAATCTCTACAGGTTCCTCCACTCTGACCCCTTGAGCATCCTTGGGGAATATGACGCATCTGGAAAAATAAAAGGATTGAAGATCTAGAGGTGTAAAATTGGGAGGCTAGTTCTATGAGGCAGTAAGGACAGTATCACTAAGACTGACCCTGAAAGACATCTCCTTTTGCCCATGTATTATGTAGGTTCTCAGGAGAAGGTAAATGAATGCCCATGGGAGGGTGCTTATAATGGGATTTACCATGCATATTTATGGAGGCTAAGGTGTCTCATCATCATTCATCTGCAATCTGGAGAACCAGAGAAGCCAGTGATATAAATCAACGTAAAGGCCTGAGAACCACAGGAACACTGATGAAAGTCTTAGAGTCTGGAGGCTCAAGAACTAGAGACTGAAGTCCAACAGCAGGAAAATATGGATGTTCCAGTATGTTGATGTCAATTTAATGCACTTTCAATAGAGACATAGTCACCTGATAATTCAATGACTTGTACCCCCAGAACAATGGAAATTGTCACTCTACCAGAGGCACAGATATCATCAAAATCCCTAGGTTCACTTAAGCACATTTGTATACTAATAACTACTTCACAGAGCAACTCAGAGATCACTGTGACTACAAATAACATAAAGACAGATATTAAAAATCGGCATCAGTGAAGCTATGTCAGTGATGAAGACAAATTATCTCTGAAATTGTGATAGAAGCTAGTAGTGAAATATAAATCAATTTTAAAGGAAAATCCTACAAACAACATTTCAGATATTCAACTATTACATAAAGCAATGAAGACGTGTATTTCCTGAGGCCTACTCTTACTTTGCAGTCCCGTGGATGTGAACCCAAATCTCAGTTCTTTTCCAGCCTTATGACTTAGAGCAAGTTACCTTGTATCTTGGAGTTGCTTCAGGCTCCACTTGTTATAATAAGATAAATAATTAAGGTGCCTCTGAGAAATAAAAGTACACCATGTGACTCCTTTTGTGGCATGCTGGATCATAATTAATATTCAAGAGGTGGTATTTAACATTTTCAACAGTGATGATGATGACTACAGCTCAAATCCTGCCTCATCCCAAAAGCCCTTCCTACCACTTTATCCCCAACCACTTTTCCTAATCTCTGTGGATAGTTCTGTATCATTCTCATAAACATAGATAGCCATCTTTTGGCTAAGCAGCAAAGATTGTGCTGAGTTTCTTTGTTTTATGGAGCAGTAAAAGTACAACATTTGAAGTTAAATCGCATGTCAGAGAAGTACTGCCATTTGCCCAAGATCACATAGCTAATAAGTGTCAGAGTTCAATAAGCTCAAAAAACAAGTCTGTCTGATTCTACGACCTAAACTCTTAACTTCTACTTCATTCTCTCCTCTAGAATGTTCTTATCTATTAACAAAGCTTCACATTATGCTCTTCAAACTCACTCACTATTGTTATTACCAATAATCTTGTTTCCAAAGCTCTATTAATCTATAAAATATCTTTTTATTGAATCTCATTGAAGTCAATGTCAAGTATACATGGAGACTGGATTCATCCCATTCTTTGAGCTCCAACATAGTGGCTTCAGTGTGACAGAATTAAAGTAGAAGCAGAGATGCAATGCCAAATGGATTGCATGTGATGTCAAAGATGATAATGGACAAAACCCAGTGTGGAAATGGCACTGTTTGGTCACATATGGTGAGAAATTATAAGGCTCCTTGTGTTTGTGCCTCAGTTAGACGCATTTTCTTTACTAAATCTATGGGCGTTTTACTGCTCACACGACAGACATCCATGCTGCTTAGTCCACATAGTCCCTGTGGTCATGGAGGCTGCTTGAAAGTGAAACTCTTTCTTCTCCTGAAAGGTCCACATCCAGTGCTGGCCCCACTCCATGACCTGAGAGTGAGACTAGGCACAAGGGGTCATGATATGTCCCGCCTGGATTCTAGGTCCACTTCCACCGTTCTGTGTAACCTATTTGTTCTGGTAGAGCTAGGTCACTCCCTATGTTGCAGTTCACTAGCATAATAAAGATGCCACCCAAGGTCCATGGGTTGACTGTAAGAAGTAAAGGAAATGTCATGTGTAAGTCAGATATTATGGCTTAGATCTCAAATGTCTTCGAACACCTCACATTCAGAGGCAGGTCTTGGTAGAAAGAGGTGGGTCCCTGGGGGCATGACTTGGAAGAGTGTTTTCTCATCCCTGGTTCTTCCTTTCTCTCTGTTTCCTGCCCACTGTACAGTAAGCAGCTTTGCTCTGCCATACTGTTTGCCATGTTGTTTCTGCCCTGGTGCCAGCCAATTATGGGTTGAACCCATTGAAATTATGAACCCAAACAAAGTTCAGGTGTTAGATATTCTGTGACAGGAAAGTGGCTAATACAACAGCTAAGAATCTTGGCTCTCAAGACTGTGTTGCTCCCTTGAACTGTTACTTTGTCAGCTTGGCAAAGTGCCAGCTTGGAAGGTCCAAGAAAAATATGCAACTAGGTTTGACCTCTGTAGGGATACAAAGAATTCAGACAACCTAGATCATCCATTCCTCCTTCCCTTCTGGACCCATTTCACACCATTGTGGGGTGGTGTTCCTTGCTCCCCACACCAAAGAAGAACTCTTACTGCAGTGTCAACCATGCTGAATCTGGAGACTTGCAGCTCCAAAACTTGACACTCTAAGTCACGTAGTCAGGTTTAGCACTTCTGCTAAGTGAATGACACTGTGAGCTAAGTTTAAAAATTGACTGGAACATAATAATGACGTCATTCATGTTGTTTTTCCAGCCATTTTAACACTTTAGTCTTACATAGAACAGTGCTTTCTTTATAAAAGTGTCTCTTTTCCCCCTCCTACTCTCTCATTTTCTCTTCCTCCTTCCCTCTGCTTTCCTCTGCCTCAGATTTTTCTCAGTGTGTGTGAATTGTCTGTCTCTCTGCGTATTTCTTTAAATCTTTCTGTATTTTTCAGTTTCTTATGTCTCACTTGCCTCTTTAATTCATATTTGCCTCTCTCTCTCTCTCTCTCTCTCTCTCTCTCTCTCTCTCTCTCTCTCTCTCCCTGTATATGTGTCAATCTATTCCCTCTTCCTTTATATTTCTTGTATCCTATCTCTTAACCATAGTAAGGAAAAATGTGCCCTTTGGACTCATCTGTCTGAATTTGCAAACTGGCTCCACACCTTAAGAACTGTGGACTCGGACCTTTATTTAGTCTCTCCAAGATCATTTTTGCACTTGAAAAGAAAGAAAATACTAGTATTTATCTTACAGGATCATCACAGGAAATAAATGTGATACCACAACTTGAACACCCAACATTGTATTTGGCACAGAGCAAAAACTTGATAAATATTGACTTATTATCTATTGTACCTGTCACTTTTGATCCCTGTATTTCTGTTTCTTTCCCCCCTCTCCCATTCCTTCTCTTTCTCTGGCTCTCCCTCTCCTATTCTGGACAGAGATATGCCGGGTTCTTTTCCTAAATTTGTTTATCCATATTGAGCTTTTGATCAAGTATAAATGTCAAGCTACCCACAAAAAGAAATTAAAAACTAACTCCTGTGTGTGGAGAGGTATAAGCAGTTTGAGAATCCCTGCCAGGTTGCTCAGGAGATGGCCCAGGGGCTCTGTGATGACAGGGCCAGTGCTGGAGCTGCTGTCTTATGCCATGGTAACCACCTGCCGTGCGTCACTGCAAGACAAATGCCACTGTTGCTTGCTTGGTAAGCAGGGAGATTAGCAAGAAGAGCGTGGAGTGTGAGCTCTCTGAAGAAAGAGGAACATTTAACAGTAATTCATCTGAACGCCCATTTTAACTCACAACACAAATTTAGTTGCCAATAGAAATCTATAAAGAATTAATTAGGAAACTTCACAAACAGTCACAACTCATAAATTTATCACTGTCGAGAAGACTCATTTGCCCTGTCAGACTTAAAGTATGGCTGTCAGAAGATGGAAACAAAGGAAAGCATTCAAAGAAGCAGCCTGCTGTCTGGTTTCCTTTCGATGGTTTGATGAAAGGAGGTAGTTTGGGACTTGGGGGATTCAGAAACTACATTGCTCTTAGTCCACGAGCTCCCTGAGTGTACGGGTAGCTGTGTCTGCTGTCTGCCGCAGGAGCCAAGGCCACAGCTGGGTGCCTCACACAGATCAGGAGCTAGACATATTTCTTGAATTTATAATGATTCAAAAGGAGAGAGTTAGTAGGTATGAGACTGATCATACCCCCCCACCACGAGTACCAACATCATCTCTGCCTTCCCTCTACAGCTGTGCTCCACTTCCTGTAAATCAGGAAGGGACCTGGCAGTATCTGCCTATTCTGAGCATCTTGGACCACCCAACTCAGTTGCACTCCAGCAGCCACAGTAGCAATTAAGTGTGTGACCCTGGAACTACAACAGGCTCAGCTTAATCATAACTTCTATTAGCCTCGGTTTCTTCATGTGTAAAATGAAGCAAGTGATTGTATCTGCATCATAGATTTTTATGGAGATTAAGTGAGAAATTCATTCAAAGATCATTATTAGCTACTGGTAGCTATTACTACTAAAAAAAGAGAAAGGGGCTGTCTTAGTCTGATAGAGTTGCCATAACAGTGTACAACAGATTGAGTAGCTTAAGCAACTGAAATGTGTCTTATTATGGCTTTGAAGGCTAGAAGTTGAAGATCAAGATGTTAGCAGGGCCCATTTCATTTTGAAGGCTCTCTCCATGGTTTGTAGATAGTTGCCTTCTCACAGCATCCTCACTTCATCTTTCCTCTGTGTGCACGCACTTCTGGTGTCTCCCTGTGTGTCCAAATTTCTTCTTCTCATGGGGACATTGGCCAGATTGGATGAGGGCCTGCCTTCACAGCCTTCACTTTGATTTAGTCCCCTCTTTAAAGATCCTGTCTCCAAATACTAAGGTACTGGAGGTCATGGATTCAACATCTGAATGTTAGAGGAATATAATGAAGCCTTCAGGACAGTCACACTGGTTTAATCAAGCTTCCCAATAATTTACAAGAAAATGAAAATATATCCTCCCACTGGCTGTGAACTGAATTTATGACTCTAAATTGTTTGACCTAAAAGATGTTTTTCCAGCCTAATCTTTTAGCATATAAAGAGCCAGAGATCTAGGTGCCATTGCTGTCTCTTCCTAGAAATTATGTAAGAGTCTCTTAATCTCGATCTTGATCAAGTCTCTCACCTTAACTGATCCTCAATTAGAAGAAATGGATTAGACTACATATTTTACTACTATGTACTACCTATTTGATTGCTGAAGACACTGAACACATCTGCAAAGTCTTGTTTACAAAATATAAGTTTGTGACCGGGGATTTAGCTCAATGGTATAGTGCCTGCCTGGCAAGCTTGTGGTCCTGAGTTCGATTGCTGGTACCCACTCCACCATAATATATATATATGGCAAGTGTGGGCCCACTCCTCGCAGATTAAGGATTTGGTGCTGGGAATTCTCCATGATAATGGTCATATGATAGAGGATACTAAAACTTTGTGACAAATAAAAAATGATCAGGGAGTTAAGATTGTGCACAAATTTATGCAGGACATTATAATGTGAGGTCCTCTGTCTTTCCTGGAATCCTAGAGGTGGTGCAGCTGGTAGAGAAAGGAACCATTCCACCCACAATCCCAACCACAGAAGCGTGGTAGAAAGTGTGAAGATTCCGTCGCCTTTGTTTTCAACACACATTTCAGTCCACTCACGGTCCAGCTCTGGAAGCGCCATCCTCCAGCCTCTCTCTCCTCTTACCCTCACTTCTTTGATCTTTTCTATTCCTCTGCAAGGGTCTGGCTCTATCCGTGAATGAACTCCACCCACACAATCTTTGGCTTGTGAATACCATGCTTGATTTATTCTTCTATTACAGTAAAAGGTTTCAAGCTTTCCATTTTCCATAGATGAGAGAAAGTAGAGGACAGTGGTTAGAAGACATTCAGAAGCCAGCCTGCTTAGGTTTGAATCCCTATCTTCTACTGCTTAGCTATGTGACCTTGAGAAAGTTACTGAACCTCTGTGCTTAAACGTCTTTATCTGTGAAACAGGAGTTACAATCGTTCCTATCTGTTGGAGCGGTTATGGTGATTACATGAATACATATGCGCAAATTCTGAGAACAGTATGTAGCATGTGGTAGATACATTTATAACTTTATACTGAGAGGTGAAGCAATCATGTTAGTGGATTAAATTGAGCAGGACAATCCACTATGGTGCATACAAATATATGTAATCTTTGCCTTTTGATTCGTATCTCATATCTATTTCATTACATACAAAATATATAAACACAATAATATATGGTTGTGAATTTATTTTTAAAACATATATAGCATGGAGAAATATTCAAAACATTCTAATGGACCTCACAACCAGAAGGCTGCAGGCCACTGATCTATAAGCAAATGATGCTTTCTTTTTGTTAATTTTTTTTATTTTAAAGAGAGTAAAACAAAACAGAACAAAGCAGATCAGAAAAGAACAATGCAAGCAACACAGCACTTCACAACAAGACAACAAGAAATCAAAAGTAGCCACCATAACATCTCTTGTTTTCTTCGAAATAGTTGTCCAGGCAGTCTTTTTCAGAGTGTGCCCTTCTTGTGTAGTGCTTTCTCTCTGAGGATAACACGGTCGTCATGATCCTGCCAGGGTAACATCATCTCCCGATTTTGTCTTGTTAGACAGTGCCTCCTCCCACCAAGAGTAGAGGAGAGCCCCATCCTGCTGCTAATAAAATTTTACACTCACCTAAACACAACAATAAAGACAGCAACTGAGAGAGAGAATGAAGGATGACCAGAGGCATTTAACATGTAGTAAATGGGAATCTGAGTACAGTGTAACTCATTTCTATTCTCCAGCACTTAATCATCAGCCTCCATGCCAAAACCATGGTTTTTAGTGATCTATATGGTATTTCATTACGTGTTTCATTATACATTCTCATCTTTATTTCTTCATATCTTTTTTTTTAATTCTAATGTCTACTGTATTTCCCATTTTAGATATTAATTTCTAACCTTCGGAACCAGTTGTGGTTCCAGAGATTCCATGAAATTTGGATATCTGTATGGGAGATAACTTTAGGCACTCTTATTCCAAAATGTTGGTGTCACTGGTAGGAATTTCTTCAATGTCATTGTCAATAGTGTTCATGATTCTGGGAGCAGGTGATGAGTTCCCCATCCCTGAAGCAGCATTTCTCATTTTCAGCACTGTTGACTTGGACTAGATGATTCTTTGCTGGCTGGGGCTGGCCAGGACTCTCCACAAGATGCCAGTAGCAACCTTTCCCAGGTCATGACAACCATGAGCTCATGTCCCCATATGTCCCCTTGAGAGATAAGGGAAAAAAATCATCCCTGATTTTTCATTATGTGAATAATGAGAATCCCTGCCTTAGAATTAGTAAGGAAGAGTAAGAACACCTACCTTAGGGCATGATGGGAAGAAGATTTTGAATTTGGATGAGATTTTCTTGTAACCAAATTCTAGAGTCTCTGGATTGTCTAAAGTTCTACAGTATCACAGGATAGTTTTTAAATCAGTGGGGTTGGTAGGTGAAATAAGAGGCAGTGAGTAAACCAGAAGTGAGGGTTGGAATGCCAGTCCAGTGAATTTAGGGTTCCATAATGCATATTCCAGGATTGTTCCCTCCCATATTTGGCCCTAGTAGGAGCTCAGGGGATGGAGGAAGAGAAGACAGCTAACTTAGGAGTTTAAGGTCCACATTAAGGGGCAATGATTCCAGAGTGTGCCAAGTCCATGGTGGCTGAGTGTCCTTAAATGACTCTTGAGACTACTCCCCTTTTATTCTAAGTAAGAGCAGGAATATCATTAAGCTCTATGCCTCCTCCCAAGCAGCTCTGTGCTCCCACGCCCTGAGAACCAGGAGTCATTCAGCATCCTGCTTCTTCCTGATTTCAGGGCAGCATCCTCCTCACTAAAAAGCCTGAGGGAATCTCAGAAAATGTAGAAAAGGGGACCTCCACAGCATCCCCCTCCCTTCATCTCCCATAACCAGCACAATCCTCGTGGGTGTTTGCATTCCAAGAGGTACAGACAGATTCACTCCATCATTTCCCAACAAAATGATGAGTAGTCTCAGGGCATGTGCTGATTGCAAAGCTACTACAAATGACTCCTGCCTATTCCTCTTATTATTAAATATCTGTCTCACTGGCCTGAAGGCTAGGTTCTTTTTTTTTTAGGCCACTCCCTAGCTCTGAAATGGACACAGTTGGGATAATTGACCTGGCTCCCAGGATCTCCATTCATCCACCTCCCTGAAAGGTTTGTTGGTGGATTTTTTTGATCTTTCCATTAAAACAGCTCTTGTGTTTAGATGGAGCATTTTTCAACTTACTTGTCCTGTCCATGACACCACCATCGTCTCACATGCTGGAAGCACAATAAATTAGGAGAAGCTTCCTGTTCTGCCTTAAAGTCTTTCTTCTTTCTGTGCTATGTTTAGTGCCTGTGTGGGAACCTGGCTGGTGCTGAATACAATTCATTGCTTTCTTTAATTCCTCTTTTGATGAGTTGCTTTCTTCACTGGGGGCAATGCTCCAGGGCTGAAGAACTTGGTGGAATATTGATTCCACTGTCTCTTGCCTCCTGTGGACAGGGACAGCTTTTCCACTTGAGAGAGGAAGGAGCCTTCTCCAAACATAGGGGAACTGTGCTCCCTTGAAAGGAACACACAGATAGAAGAATGCCAGCTGGTTCTTCTGCAGGTACACTTCCCTCAAGGCCACCTCCACTGCATACCTGCTACAATCAGAGCCCCATCTGGATAGCTCCAGCTGAGACTAAGTTACTGCCCCTATTCAGGAGGAAATGGTGAGTCTGATGTGAAGAAAACTGGAAAATAGGTGTTCTGATAGGACATGGAAATAAGGACCATAGCAGCTCTCGTTTTTGGCTCCTTACTATGTGTAAAACGCAATCTATACAGGCATGGTGACCCATGCCTGTAGTTGCAGCACTCAGAGCCTGAGACTGTAGGACTGAAGCAAGTTTAAGACCAGCCTGCACTACATAGGGAGCTCAGGGACAGCCTAAACTGTTATATATGAAGAATGAATTGAGGCTACGCCCAGAATGAAAGCTTCCTCAGGCACTCAATGGGGATTTGATCTTGGAGAGTCCTTTTTTCTCTCATTATCTTCTAGACATGGAGTTTTGGACTACTTGAGGAATCACTCTGAGCTTTAGTTTCTTCACCTGCAGTATGGAAACATATATACTCTGGAGTGCTGTGTTGAAGATAAAATATAGTAATATATCTCGATAGATAGATAGATAGATAGATAGAGACAGATAGATACTCTATAAAGTCTACTTATTATTACTCAGTAACACCATGAGCAGGAATACTTACAATTCCCATTTTAAAGATGAAGAAACTAAGGCTCTGGTAGGTTATATTCCTTACCCAGAGTTCTATATCCAGTAAGTGGCAATTAGACCATATTAACTCTGAATGATGACACAACCAAGCCTTAAACTAAAGTTCAGTAGGAAGAAGTTACAGTAGGAGAGGATATTTGAGGTCACATCTTGAGTTTCTATCCTAGGTTTCTGTGAAGAGGCCGAAAGGAGAGACTGGAGTAGCTGGTAACGTCTTTCCTTTCCACTCCATTCATCTCTATTACTCTATACGATCATCATTTCATGTCAGTGTCTCAAAGCATCTCAGAGCTAAGACAGCCAAATCCAGACTCAGGAATCCTACCACCCAGAGCCCATTCCCCTAGTCTTCTGCTCTGCCTCTAGAAGCTCCCCAATGTGGCTCACAGAATAACCATCTCTGAAGCACTGAAGCTAAAGACTTGAAGAAGTTGCTGAAAATTTCCTTGTGTACCCCACCTATGGTGGCCTGGTAGGGCCATCTTGATTCTTCTTCATCTCATCAGCAAATCCTTGGCAATTTAAGTAACTGATTCTACTCACATTTCTTCAGCCATCATCCTGGTCCAAGCAGCCCTCATGTCTCAACTGGATGACTCTGGGACTCCCCCAGGAATCTTCCTATTTCACTCTTACCCCTCAACAGGTTATTCCCCATGCACTGTCAGAGATTACTGAGAACAAAGTAGATCTGTTACAACCCAACCAGAAGGATCCTAATAGGTTCCTTCCATATTTAAAATCTCCTTCTCTCATAAAGCCTGGCCTCCCTGTCCACTCTTGTGCTTATTCACTCCACATAAGCCATACAGCCACTAGGCTCCATTGGGCCTTAGCACTCATCCATCCCTTAGCATCTAAGAATCTACTTTTCATTTTTAGGGATCTATTTCCTTCTTGTCACTGGATCTCAGCTTAAAACAACATTTGAGAGGATTTCCTTGACCCAGCCTCCCAGTGACTCATCTCCTATTTTTGTTCTCAGCATTTATCACCACCTGATACTTTTCCTGTGTGTATTTCCTCCAACTACTAGACTGTCAGTGCCAGGAAAAGTGAGATCATCTCTATTTTGTTCATATATCTTTAGTATCTTGAACAGAATTTGGCACATAGTAGCTGCTCAATAAATATTTGTATTCCATACAAATGAGGTTCTTTAATCCCTCTCTTTCTCTTTTTCTGTCTCTCAAATCTCATCTCTTACATTCATTATTTGCCAAGTAAGGATGTAAGCACACAATGTCCCGTGCTTAGTCATCTGTAACCAGTAGGCAAAACCCTAGTGTTCATAAAGTATAATGAAGAATTCTAAATGCTAAAACGTAACATGTGGATGGCTCCTCAGAAATGTTTACCAGCTTCAGGAAAGAGGTTTCTTCCTTCCATGAATACAAATGAGGAAGGGTCGCCCAACAATTACCTTTGAAGAAGCCACAGCGCATCTGTAATCACCGTCAGATTCCCTCACACAGTCTCTGATGCACATCCCAAAATTCACTTCATTAGTTTTAATTATCCCCGCTATGAGCAAGTTAAGACTTGAGAGCTATTTTAGAAATGGAATTAGCAAATTTGGAGACAGGATAACTTTTTCCAAGGTGTTTAGCTGTAATTGTCTTTGCATTGGGTAGAAACGAGAGTAGTATAGCTTATCCATTTGTTAAATTTATACTGCATTTTGAGGAAGATGCACTTCGATGAGTTTCTCCATTTATTGAGATTCATGAATATCAAATCTGCCTGGCCCAGACCTTAGCCCTGCTGTCTTGTTCCTACTCTCTCCTGTGACATGATTCCCAGTGCACCCACATCTCCCCCTCTCTCCCTTTCATCCACATAAACACGCAAGCAGACTTCACCATGGCTAGCAGCAGGTGTAAAAACCCTCCACACATACACAACATCACATGTACAGACAAACATCCATCAAAGACAATACAAGCAACACCCATCCCGACCAACTTATTACCATTGCCCAACAATACTGCAGTGTAAAGTCAATTGATATCTTATGCCTGTATCTGGTGTGAGCTTTTGGAAGGGCTCCATGCTTTTGCTCTGCTCCCTATTCACAGCTAACATGTTACTTACAATGGAAAAGTTCCATCTCACCCCTCCCTGTTCCAGAGTACTCCATCTATTACTCTCTACTTGTGGATCAAGTCCTTACCACATCTTCAAAGACCCTAACTGAATATCTGCCTGACTTTCTGACATCACCTTGCATTATTCACTCCATTCATCCACCTTGACTCCTGGATAGTTCTGGAATTCACCAACCCTACTTGCACCCCAGTACCTCTGTGCTTGCTGTCCATCTCTCTGAATGTGACTGGGTCATGTGTCTCACTCAAGTCACTGGTTGGCCAAATAGCACTTCTTCTGAGAACCACCCCAGGCATCATCCTTCTATTAAAATTTTGCCTTCTGTCTTCTCCATCCCTATATCTTGATTTTTCTTCCACACATAGCTCTAAAATCTCACAACACTGCATAAGCTAAATTTTCCATCTCCCTCTATGTACCAAGAAGAATGAAGAGAAGAAAGGGAAACCTGGTTTTAATGCCAGAAAGAGGAATGGAGAGAAGAAAGAAAACCTGGTTTTAATACCTATGGACAGATACAAGCTACCCCTCTGCAGAAAACTTACAGCCAAAAGAATGTTGCAAATAGAAATGAAAAAATAATAGTATCAACAGTTAACATCAGAGCCTCTGTCTAAATCACATATATTATACCTAAAGCAATCATTAAAAATATGAATTATTGTCCCATGTTATATATTATATAGGAAGACACTTAGAAAGATCAGGTTACTTTCCATGGATCATTGACAATTGACTTAAGCCTGAACCTAAACCAGGACTCACCTCATTTTAGCCACTTTCTATAAGGCACATGTGGGATCTACCAAAACCCATTAGCTTCTTGTCTCCTTTGTGAAGCAACAAAGAGGAGAGTAATTAAAAGCACTGTAAAATTGTTTCATCCACCAGTCATGGCTACACACTCCCTAAACAGAAAAAGTTTGTGTGTGTTCACCAATGTTAACCTAACTCCAAAGTTTGTTTTGTTTTATTTTGTTTTGGGTAAAGGTAGTGTGATAATTCATGAGAGTGGAAGTGTGGTTGTCATTACCATTTTCCTACAATCCCTCAAGTGACAGATCTTTACCTCTCTGGTAATGGGTGCAAAGAAGTTCAAACATTCTGAGAAGTTTCCATGCAGCATGGTGAATTGGAAGCATTAGAATTTATGCACAAACATCTATGCCCATTAGAGGCTTTGGAAGGAAAGATAAGTGATCCTCAGGAGACTCCATCAGGATGAATTTCACATGTGTTTATGAAGTACTGGGCCTGAAATCTAACCCCTATTCTTCGGAAGACCAGGCTAGATCCCTTTCAACATACCTATAGGTAGTACAAGGTCACCAGGAGAAGAGAGAAGGAGGCGCCCTCACTGAGCTAAAGAGTACAATCGGGCCAGTGATTTTCCCAGGTAATAGACTTAATAAAATGACATGAACTTGAGTCAGAAATCACAAATGTCTCTGTCTCTCTCATTGGGTGTATTTCAGCCACACACTGGACAGCCCAGTAAACTTCAGCTGTCTTCCAAGTAAAATCAGGGTGTTGATAACCACTGGTACTGCCGCAGTTAGTACTAACTGAAAAATGATTCGAAGAGCCATGCGTAATGCCTGATCCATTCTGGGTATTCAGTTTGTGGTACTTATTGAAGCAGATACAGAAGAAAAGGAAGGAATGAGGAAGAGAAGAAAAGAGAGAGAAAGAAGGGATGATTATGTCAATACTTACATTTCTGCGTGTATATCCAAAGGAACTGAAACTGTTATCTCAAAGAGATATCTGTACTCCCTTGTCCATTGCAGTATTATTCACAATGGCCAAGCCTTGAAAGCAACCTAAGTGCATGTTAACAGATATAGAAATTGTTAAATGTGGTATATGTGCACAATGAAATACTATCTACCCTTGAAAGGACAAAATTTTGTCACTTGAGACAACATGAATAAATCTTGAAGATTTTATGCTGAGTGAGATAAACCTGGCACAGAAATACAAATATATGATCTCACTTATGTGTGGTCTAAAATTGGAACTTGTGCAAAGAAAAAAATAGAATGGTTATCAGTAGCTGGAAGTTAGGGCATGGGAAAAGGAGAGATGTTGGTCAAAGAGTATAAAGTTCTCAGTCATACAGGAGGATCAAGGTCTGGTGATGATCTGTCACACAGCAAGTTCACTACAAGGTATTATATGTTGCAAAATTGCTAAACAAGTTGATTCTAAATATTCTCACCACAGAGAAATTTATATGTTAGGCCATGGATATGTATATATTCAGATTTCCTCTTGCCACAATGTATATAATACATGCATTAAGCTATCACATTATACTCCACACATATATAGTTTGAATATATTTATACAACTTTTCAGTAAAAATAAAATTTCAAAAAATTCAAGCATAAAGAAAAGAA